>JAUMGZ010012650.1:0-10142 GCA_032359645.1 Pododesmus macrochisma | reverse complement strand
TCCCGCCAGCATAGCTCTCCAGGTCATTGAGACGCGCAAACCTCCCTACCGCGATAAGGTGTCTAGCACAGGGAGGTGCCAAAATTTAAAATGGGCGCGTAGTCAAAACAGGAATTTATAAACGTATTTCTCTGGACACGTGTTTCGAACAACCAAGTTCTCATCGGCAAAGGTGACGTTATAATATATATAGAGTTAAATACTATCAAAAGACAGACTGACTTACTTAAATAAAGAAGGCCAAAATATGCATCAAACACAACACAATACAGGTAAGTATGAAACTGTATCTTCTTAATTAGGTCCGAAACTCAATAATAACTGGCAGAACGTTATGAATCGGGAAAAAATGACGGCGTGCCTCACACACAGCAACGGCTCCTCGAGGGAGCAAGACATGTCAGAAACCCCAGATTTAGTACAAAAAATTAATAAAGAATGGACAAGACATAAAGAAAAGTCTAGTTAGAAATCGGGGAAGTTGAGACTTTTGGGTGTTATAAAACTCTTGTAATTTGTAACTGCTCCAATGCTAAGTACAATACTGTTAAGCACCGGATGAAAAGCTAAGTGGTTTGACTCGTTTCCCAAGGCATGATATGTCGACATCAGCATAACTATAAACAAATTAAGACGCTTATTTAAGAACGATGAAATAAAAAAATATTGAAAATGCGCATTGTGTATGTATCAAATGGAAAAAGCAAATATTTTCAATATTATAATTAAGAAAAACAAAGACATTATTGTTACAAAAACTAAGAGCATAGCCATTTGTCATCAAAAAGTGATTGTTGGAAACGGGGAACAAAATCCTTCGACCACCCTATATGGCGCTTTAAAGGGTGAAGAAAACATAATTAATTGTGGGAAGATTGTTTAGTCCAACCACAATATACCAACCATGTGATAAGATTATAACTGTGCATGACTAATGCCTTAACTAAGTCATAATGTGAGATTCCCCTGTATTTGGCATTATACCGTGGTAGAGGGTTTGAATGTCTCAATTAGTATATAGAACGCTATGCTGACCGAAGTCTAAGGTTTTTCCTAGGAAATTCACTCTAGTCAGACAGATTGAAAAGCTGAAAGGCATATGTAAGACAAATATAGTCTGTCGGAGAGGACGCCAAGATCACATATACAGGAATGTTAACCCCGACGCGATCAAGAACCTCAGTTGAATTAGAGTAGGCGGCGAAGCAGTCGGCAAACTTCGGCCGATTACGTACCTCATATCATGACTCGGTATAGTGATATGCATGTACACTCAACAATTCTCAACCGGAAACAGACCCTCTCACTACGTATAAAGAAACAAGTGCAATATTTACATCATCAGACAACAATTCAAAGCCTTTCTGTGTATGCATCATATTAAAAGCTACGTTAGTTATACCATCCAGATTTTTGTGAGCGCAAACATTTTAAAAGGGTAAACTGAATCCTAGTTTTGTCATACACTTGCAAAGCGTATCAGGGAAGGTAACCAGTCTATAGACATGGCCGCTTCAGTGATACAGCCGAGGTTAGATTTACGTAACCGGCCGAGTGGTGGCGAATCTGTTGAACTAGCCGATTATTCTTATACAGTTTATCTCCGTTCATCTTGCCGTTTCTATTCACGTCCTTTTTTACGACATCTTTGAGATATTGTGAAAGCGAGGTCTAGACCTAATAAAGAAACAACCAAACACCGTTCGCGAGTATGGATTTATAACATAAATTGAAAAAAACAAAAAACAAAAAAAACAACAAGACATTGTTCACAAAGTATAAGTCCATGAGACACATCTAAGTTATGTGGACAATACACACAGAAAATATAATCAAAAAAATGTTAACCCCTTAAAAATAGCAAAGGCCTTTAAAGCTAGAAAAATCAACCATAGACGAAATGATAGTTTGTCCTGCCACACATGTGTTATGTCAAAGAGATATTTCTCCTGAATTTGTCTGCAACAAATTGCAAAGATCAATAGATTTATGGTTCATAAGCGGAATAAGAATGTTTCAGGGATGATAAAGGTTCAGTGCTAATACACACTTTCTTTTATTTTAATAAAGTTGAAATCGTCCATCAAAAGGAAAAGATATTGAACTACCAGACGATGGATTGTCAACAAGCTACGACCCTTCTTAACGAGACGCTACACATTTTCCAGGACGGTGCATGGAGCAACAATTTCTGGGAAGATATGATTTCGGGTAGCTGGAACCAAGATGTTTATCTAGCTGACACACTAGTACGTTACTGTAATGGTTATTTCACATAAAAAGCCGAATTATTCGCTGTATTAAAAAGTAAAATTAGTATGATTATATTCGTGGCAATATTAAACTGTATTAAATCAATAAGTTAGGAAATATTAAAATCTAAGTCAAGCCTCTATTCAAACCCAAGTCAAATGACACATGAAAAATCTCAAAACACAAACAAAATAATACAATACGCATATAAAGCAAAATACAAAATTCCGAGGATTTGTTTTAAAATTCAATTTATATAATTGATTAACAGAAAAACATGGGATTTTATTTCTTGTCATATAATCAAAGTATTTTAGAATATTCTTTCTATTCAATATTTGATGATGATCATTGTATAAAGACGCCATAAGTATGATTGTCCCACGACCTACAATTTTTCCTTTGATCTATTTCGTGATTATATCCCAATACCGTGGTGTATGTTTAATACACCACGTTGTGTATTTGTGCATACTAATGAGTTGACGCCCACCGTTTTGATTGGTCGTCGACCAATGAAAACGACGAGTGTCAATGTACCGGGAATCCTTCAAATTCCTGAAACCAGAACATACTGAAACTCAATACATAGTAAATTGAACTGTAATTTTATTCATTTTAACAGATACAAGGTACAATTTTGTAATAAACGTCCTGTCACTGTTGCTTTACTCTACCGGTATAGTCTACTGTCCATAGAAAATTTTTACATCGCAGTTTGAAATGTTTATTAAAGGCATTCGCGCGTTTCTAGACATTTCTACGGCTTCGTAATCCATTTTCCCCCGTTTCGTCAAGATTTGACAAGGTTTATTTTCCTTCGATTAATCAGGTGAATTAACTGGTGACTGAGGGGGTCTCCAAAGCTTTGCTGACTTCTCGTAACTGATTTGTACGCCCTGACAGCATTACTACGATGACCAGTCCTCGCCATAATTGTTTGTTCATTGAACCCTATAAATACAGAAAATGTAGGGAACTAAGTAACCTCTAAACGACTTCATTTTTGAACACCAATGAAAAGTTCAAACATAAATTAGCAAGTAAAACGGATATTAATCAATTTAAACATATATATACAATATACCACGTAAATTAAAAAATAAAACTTACCAGACTGGAACAAGTCGTTGCGCATGTTCTCTTCCCAGAATGATTGGAGAGATTTCCTTCAATCCCTGCCTCGTTGCACATAGTTTTTATGATAGACCCAAGTTTATTGACTCCAATTGGCTGAGAAGAAAATTTAAGTCCCGTTTTAGACGCAATAGGTCTTCGATACATGGGTCCCGACTTTACAATCTCAATATATTGTTTATACACATCATACAAACTGCGGTCTCCGCCGCTCTCGGAATAATGTTGTTTAGTTTTTGCAGTAATGTTTCTTTGATTCAAACCACCAGCGAAATTCCTTGAAGTTCGTTCATTGAACAGAATAACAGATTTTCCGTTTTTTTCCTCGCAAGAAAATTGACTAACCTCTAAAGCTCTATGTTCATCTAATCCACGTATCCAAATAATGTACAATTGTAGTAAAATATTGTATTTATCACTGAAGTAGCACTGTTTTTTTCCAAGAAGTCCTTTTTCCCACAACACATTTTTCATATCGGGGGCTATCGGATCTGCCTGTTTAACAGTAACACCAATTCCTTCGGTTGATAGTTGTTTCATACGTGCGTCTAAAGTTTTGCGGTCTTCCCTCATATATCTCAAAAGGGCCGAGCATAACTGGTACAGAGTTCTCGGTGGATACGCCGAACCGTCAGCACGACGGGCTTCAAGAACAAAACACGAGAGAACGTGATCGAGTTCCTTATCGGAGCACATAGTTAAATCCGGAAAACGTCTAGTTTGCCGCCACTCATTGAATACTTTATAACCCCATAAAGTGTTCTTCCTCGTGTTTTTACTTTCTTGTTCCTTTTGTATGTTTTTAATATCCTCGACCGTAGCTGCCTTACCAAACCTAGAAACACTTTTCTCGTCATCGAACGACAAATCAAATTCTCCATATTCGTCAAAATTGTCCTGCATATCACATTCAGTTACTTCATATTTATCCAAGACTTGACTTAATGTTAAGTCACCAATATCATCGAAATCTAAATGGACTGACATTCTACAGCAAAAATGACACTGGAATGCGGTTAAATATTTCCCGCGTTACAAGTGTTTCACGCTTTTTTCGTGCTTACGAGTCACTTATGATTAGCTAAAAATTGTTGACCATGGGACAAATCGGTTACATGATTGACAGCTCGCGGGTGTATCGGATATATTGATGGGCCGTCTCATCACTCGGGGGCTACGCACCACGACGGCCCATCAATATATCCGATACACCCGCTGTCAAGATTGTCAAGATTTTATTATAACGCTCAGGTACATGAAAATGCACAACATGAGGACATACATAAATCAATTATCAAAACAAAGCACAAAGCACAAAGCTCGAGTCATCATGTAACCATTACACAACTGAGACGCTATTTAAAAAGCATCGTTCAATTGATTTGAGAAACTCAATGTAAAACGGCAATGTTATCAGTAGTAAATACGAAAAACAAAGACGATATTCAAAAGCCGTAAGTCCATGGACATGGGCAAATAAAAGGAAACGTGGGACACGTACGGAAATATAAAAACAAAATACAATAATTAAGTAAAAAAGGAAATTCACAAACTTCTATTAAAAGCGACACTAGATGCTCGCAATTGAGTAAGCGTTTCCTGCTACACGTGTGTCAACCGTCGCATGTTTCCTTGTCATTTTTTCAGACAATACTAACAATACAGTTATCAAATTAACAGAGAAGATATCAAAAAACTTCAACTAAAATTAGAAGTGAATAAATGTTTCTTTTCCAGGTTGAAGTCACACACATTTTGGATTTCGTGTTAATAAAGATTGAAGAATTGCCAAGTCCTACGGCCATCGAGCTGAAAGAAGTCGGCAGCTGTAAGTTTTTTCAATTCTATATGACACTTATGGCTTTGATAAACGTCCATTTACAATTGCATATGCATTGGTCATATCAAAAACTACCTTATGCTCTCTTTGGCGGTCATTGATGATGGTTCTGTGAGAGATTGGATCTATAAACAATTGGGTTATCCTTTTTTTTAAGTAATTTCTAATAAATCATCTTTGACAAATTCCTCTCATACACGCTCGCGTGCGCAGAGTTTTGTTTTACGTCTCTTACAGGAGCTCTACAAGATGGGAAGTTCTTACATTTAAAATTAAAGAAAAATCAATACAATATTCAAATAAGAAGAAAAGGTTTGAAGAAAGATAATTGAAACAGAGTTAACAATGTTACAAACTCAAATAAATACCAGAGATGCAAACGTAGTTGTTAATGAAATTAAAAAACTAAAAGAACAACAAACAAAGATAATTGAAAGCAAAACCAATCGAGCATCAATTAGATCAAAAGCAAAATGGGAAATGGATGGAGATAAAAATTCGAAAAAAAATTTTGGTTCAGAAAAAAAGAGTTATAATAGAAAACCAATTACTAGGATGTTTAACATTGAAGAAAAAGAAATTGTTTATTTCAATGAAATTTAATCTGAACAAAAACAATATTACTCTAAACTAAAAGCCAAATGAATTAGATAATAAAAAAAAACTACAAGAACACTTTTTCCTGAATCTATAGAAGTAAGCAAACTAAATGAATAAGAAACTAAATGAAGAAGATAAATTAAATTACGAAGGTCTAATTCTAGAAGAATGATGTGAAAATGTAATAAAGTCCTTTCAACAAAAAAAATCGCCTTAAACAGATGGAATACCCATAGAATTTTATAAAATATTTTGGAATAAAATAAAAGATATAGTGATACAATCATTTAAGTTTTCTTATAATGAGGGCTTTCTATCAAATTCCCTAAGCGAAAGTGTAATAACTCTGTAACCAAAATCCGAAAAGATATAAGATGTTTAAATATTATCAAAAACAATTTCATTTAGATTAAAAAAAAAAAGCATCCCAAGTATAACTAATGAAAATCTAACGGGATTTCTAAAGATAGATATATTGGAGAAATTATTAGAAACACTTTAGAAATAATAGACCATATCTCTGAAGAAAATATACCTGGAATGATATTTTCAGTAGATTTTGAAAACGCTTTTGATACTGTATACTTTCATTTTCTTATAAAAACATGAAAATATTTCAATTTTGGAGATATTTTTTCTGTAAACGGAAAAAATAATTTATACAGATGTAAAAAGTTGTGTAATAAATACAGGATGGTCTAATGGATTTGTTCACGTCAAACGTGGAATGAGACAGGGGGCCCAGCATCACCATTCTTATATGTTTTATGTGCATAAGTATTAGCAAATGCCGTACGTTTAAATAATAAAATAAAATGAATTACTTTAAATAAAAAAAATGAACGAAAATATTACTGTTTGCAGATGACACTCAGTTTATTCTTGGTGGGTCATATAACTCCTTTTATGAGACAAAATCTGTTTGAGAAAACTTTGAAAAAATAAGCGGTTTAAAGTTAACTATGATAAATTGAAATAATTCCTATATGTTCGCTAATAAATAAATAATTGGAATGGAAAATAGCTAAAAATATAAAAGTGATAGATAAACATTTTAAGATATTATGAATACATATACCAACAAATAGCAATAAATACTTAACTATGTTCCAAAATTAGATAAGATAAAATTCCTTTTAAATGCATGGTCAAAACTTAAACTAACGTTATTTGTGGAAAACGCATTAATTAAAAGTCTAATTCTTCCACAATTAACGTACCGATTTTCTGTACTCCCAAACCCTGATAGATCCTTCTTAAAAGAAATAAATATATTTTTGTAAACTTCAAATGGGATGGTAAACCACCTAAACTAAAAACTGATCTACTTTATCAAAAGGTAGAAGAAGGAAGAATACAATTTCCGGATGTTTTTTTATATAGTAAATGTCAAAAATTACACTGGATTATGAAACTTTTAAACAATGAATATAGGGCTATTTTGAAATATATTGTAGGACAAAAAATTAAACAAGAGGCCCAACGGACCTTGATACGCTCACATGAAACTTAAAGTCTTAATGATTATTTTTTGGGGAGTTTTTTTTGTAGTTGATTTAATACAACATTGTTCTTTCAATGTTCATTGAAGTGGGATCAACCGTTTTTGAGATTCGATTATTTGACAAGATTTATGTGACGAAACATCTGTTATGGTGACTGTAGTTGATATGAACACAAATTGCAACAGGTATAACAAGAGGCCCATTGGGCCTTAACGTCCATATGATTGCAATAGGCCTATTAAAGTAAATATTTGGCATTTGTATACTTTTGACCACAGGGTCATGCCTTAAACAAACTTATTTCTCCAAGCTCTAAAATTCAAATATATACCAAACCATTAAGCACTAGGCCTAGTAGGGATGCCTTCTTTCGAGTTTGGTTGAAAATAATCCAGTAGTTTTGGAAAAGAAGTCTAAAATGTGTATAGTAAACATATCTTTTATAAATGATAGTTTTCAACTTTGACTCCGAAACGCTTACTAGTTTTCAACTTTGACTCCGAAACGCTTACGCGTAACCAATTTTTTACCCAAGAGTTACGCTTTGACCAAACTTGATTCTCCATGCCCTAAAGTAACTACATACCAAAACATTAAACTCAAGGCTTTCTATTTTATTAGAAGAAGATTTTTTTTTAATTTTGTCAAATTTTCGCCCTTTATGTCCCAAAATTAGCCCCCACCCCCACCCCCTGGGGGCCGAGCCCCTTCATTAAACAAATCTGAATTCCCTGCCCCTTTTAGGCTTCAAGTAAGCTAAAAAGCAAATGGGAATTTGATTTTTATTGAAAATCTAGATTCAAAAGTTGCAAGAAATTAAATATAAAATCGTCTTTCACACAGGAATTAAATGAGATATTGGCAGAACTTCAATGAAAACTTAAATTTTTAACAAGAATCGATTATATGGTTTAAAAGCAATATCAAAATTGACCATGAGATCATTTTAAAAAAAAACTCGTTTGGATTCAAAAAGGAATATTTCATACTTAAGATTTATATAACTTCACAGAAAATAGGTTTTTAACAAGATTAGAATTCATAAACAAATTTAACATAAACGTTAACTTCTTAGAATATGGAGGGATAATTAATTCAATTAAAAATACATTAGAAAAAGTAACACTTCGGTACAAAATCTTTTTTTAAACACAGCTAAAATTTCAAAATTATTTTATACTGACATGAACAACAAAAAAGACAACATAGTACAAAAAGGGGTGCAGAAGTAGAAAAATCTATTTCAAAATGAAAATTTATCTTTTGAATATTTAACATTCAATAGAAGTAAAAACTAGAAACTTTCAATATAAATTACTTCACCGCATTCTTCCAGATAATAATTTTCTTTATAGAATAAAAATAAAAATGCGTCTGACTGCAACTGTTGCAATACTGAAGTAGATTCTTAAGAACACTATCTTTATTTGTGCAGAGCTATCCAACCCTTCTTGAAAGAAATATTTAGATGGATAAATAACAAAACAAATATCATGATAATTAATTCATCAAAAAACATAATAAGGGGATATAAAGCCAGAAATGATAAAAGCAAGAATATATTTATTGCCAAAATTTTAGTATTCGCAAAATATTATATTCATTATTGCAAATTGTTTAATTTTTTTACTTTGCGTTTATAAATTAAAATATATGTAGGGCATGTGGAAACTGTGATATTTTTACTATCATGTTATGTTTTATTATTCGCCGCCTTCGGGCGACGAATATATTTGATCTAACTTTGGAAAGTGGTCTGGAGGGGGACTTATGTCGGAGAAGTTGTGTGTGATGACACTTCATGTACAAAATATTATTCTATGTATACGTCATGCTTCAACATGCAAGTAAATTTATGATCATTTTTGTTTTAATTGAAGAAACTAACTATGATGTTATTCAATGTCTGCAATACAGCAAAGTCTTCAAATTCCAATTTTTCGGTAATATCGCGTTGACTGAAATAATCAATACTTTTATAAATGGTATGTGCTATTTGGTTGACAAGAGCGCCATATGAACGTGTATTTTGCATTTTGATGTTACCATAACAGCCACTATGTCGAATGATAATACATAACCAGGGTTTCACAATATTACAATCACTGTATACTCGTATAAGCCCGTAGTTATACATTTATAAACATAAAGTTGGTTGTTTATGATAAAGAACAGTATGGGGGTTCTGCTGATAACAGAATAACGCTATCTAGCGACACAGTACTGCTTCTGCGTTTTTATCATGGGTGCATTCAGGCGTTAAATGAAGCGTTCATAGGGATCACGGGTTATATATCTATAGCTGAAAATGTCCTTTCCTGTAAAAGTAAAAAGGTAAATATTCACTCGAGTTAATTTCATTTATTTGAATCAAAACTATATAATATATTGTTATGATACATGTGCACAATATTTTTAAAATACATTATTAGTATAGAACTGATACATCTTCCTTTTCCCACACTTTAAAGAGTTCAACACCGCCATGGAAACTATATTTGCGGCGAATTTATTTGTTTCTCTTGTGGCTTGTAGTGACGCCGTGTAGTAGGGAAGTGTAATTTGCTCATATGTATGTCTGTGGTGGTATTCTTGCGTTTTGTGCTATGTTTGTTGTTGATATTATGTGGCAGAGTAGTGTGTGTGTGTGTGTGTGTGTGAAAGGGAATGTGTCATATAAATGTTTCTGGTGAATTGTTATACCCGCACTTTTGTGAAGAATCTTATTTGACATATTAGACGGGTTTTTGTAGCAAATGGTCGGTTTTGAAGTTTTTTAGTAAAACTAATGGAAAATGTTTAAAGAA
>JAUMGZ010012639.1:0-10142 GCA_032359645.1 Pododesmus macrochisma | reverse complement strand
GAACATCTACTGGACAATGTCCGTGGTACAGTTAGATAAGAAGTAATACAGTCACGAACATCTACTGGACAATGTCCGTGGTACAGTTAGATAAGAAGTAATACAGACACGAACATCTACAGGACAATGGCACAGGTAGAATGGATTCAAGGAGAAGACACAATGGTTATAGTATGTTCAAAAAGCAAATATGATGAGTTGTTAGATATATTGTCAAAATGACATAGCAATGTTGAAAGCTTTCTAGTCATTGTTGTTATATTTGGGTTCATTTGATACATGCTACACATATCTTTACTCTGTCAGCTGGAGTTCTTCAAACAGATCTATCCTGTCAAGTTACCACCAACAGCCCATCTATCATTGTTAAAACTTTGTAGTGTTAGAAAAAGATGAAGTGGTCTTTTATGTAAAGTGACTGAAAACAACGGGCGGCTTCGTTTATTATGCTAATGAAAAACGAATGTCACAATATGCAAATGAGGGGAATGTTGTCGGAGGAATAACAAATAGCTTCTTTGAATTATGCATATTCATGGCTAGGTCATTGGCGCTACGATGAATATGCATTACATGCAATTATAAGCATTCCGAGATGCATTAAAGTCTATGTGTCTGCATTCCTTTTTTCAATGTAGATTACCAAATGTACAGATGATATTATTGACCATTGTTCCACTATCGTTTTTTCAATACTCTACCCACCATTGAAACAGACAAAAGTTACTAAGCGACACAACGAGAGTGCATTAACTGAGCGGGGTTTGTTTACTCAAAAGAAGGGTAACTCTGATTAAAAGGTTCTTCATTTGATGATCGCAAATTCACAACACTATGTTCTCTTCCAAAAACCACGCCGAGTAATGAGATATAATCATAGGGATACCTGATACAGTTTCACCATACAAATTTTGAAATGACGTGATTTGCTGACGTTTGGACGGGTCTTAGACATAACCACGTGACCTCGGTAACCACCTGGTTGACAAAGCTTTATAATGTGTTTTACCCTTATTTCATAGTGTCATTTCAGCACGACAAAATATCTTTAACGTGTATTTAGGTTCAGGGTTATCATCTTAATTATAACTGTGTTTCTTCTGGTTGTGTACGTATCATTAAGTGTATATGCTACCTTGTGTCAAGGGTGGAAAATACGATAGAAAAGATCAATTCACAATGACTTACTATTAGCTTTTTGAAAGATGATCAATCTGTCATGCTGCCTCGTCATAAAGAGTAACTATTTATCAAAAAATATGACATCCACAGACAAACAATAACAAAGCAACCATTTTACAAGCTAATTTTGATTATAGTTTAAACTGTTTTGTGCACATATACAGTTATACATATTCAAATTATTTTCCTTTACAGTATGTCCCGGATAGCAGTGATTCGCTATAGTGCGTATGTAGACTAGTCAAAGTAGAGAGTTTGCGACTCGTCTTGTTGCACAATTCCACATCATTAGAATTGCAGATTTACACTATTGGATATCAAATTGTTTTTCGTATCCCCATTAGGTCATAATTGAAATTCATTCATCACATTCAGAATTCCGTTTGCCTCTGTATTGACAAGCGTCCCAATGTTATTGATGAGGGTGGTCATGGGGAATTGTCCGCCATTATCTTCTCTCATAGACGCTTCTTTCATCTGCAATTTGCTTATTTAATTTGTACAAAGTACATGAGCCTAGAAATGGAAATTTGATTGACAATTTGACCATTAACATGATTGATCACAACCCTTATTACCCATTTTGTATTCAACCGACAGCGCTATGTTATCTTGTCGCTCATTGGTCCGATTAGAGCATTTATCATACATGATCTTGATGGGAGCTGACAGTTTGGAAAGCCCACTAGCTATGAATACTCGAGTGGTTCCTGTGATATATTAAACAGCGTAAAGGCGGTGTAAACCTTTTTATCTTGTGAGTCAGGCACAAGTGTTGAGAATATCACTTGGGATCAACATGATGGGCGGTGTATGGATGTATGTTACAGTTTACCAACAGGTTGACGGCAACTGTCGACTTTCAGTTGTTTGACTGACAGCCGAGCTGTAAACAGCCAGGTCATTATAAGGAAGCCAACACGCCAGCGTTACAGACGATTATTATTTTCTGTTTTACACTGGAAGTTAGACGTTATATATTCATTCAAGTGATTTGCCTATTCCTTTTATCTAATTTTACTTCAAATGGACAGTAACTTTAATAATTTTGAAATACACATTGAATCAATTTAGAACGTGTGTGGTAGGTCAGTAATTTGTTTACCTATGGAACGTATTTGAGCGATCTTATCGTGATTGTGAACGTAGAAACATGTGAATTGGTTGATTTTCTGTGAACACAAGCTTTCAAAATTGAGATTTTTTCACCAATAACCGGCACAATGTTGACGTCTTCAGTTGTACAGTATATCAATCCTGATTATCTACAACCTCTTCCAACAACGGTAAGTCTTATTATTATGTGTTTACTCTATATAGTCTGACTGCCAATAATATGTTTTCAATACAGCATCTTTTTTGGTTTTAAATAAACCTAACTGTTGTAGCTAAATGCCATTCGCAATTATTTTGTTGGTGTTATTTTAAAATATTCAATGTTGCTGATTTTTTCTTTTTTAAATTAAGCTTTCACTTTTGTAGGATTATTTCAAAAGAAAATGATAACAATATATATTTAGAAAAAAATTGATAATTTCAATTATGACATACACAGTTTCGGTAAAAAATAAAATGTGCTGTTTTTCTGTATTCATTTAAACCGCTTTTGTACACACTCCGACCCTTTAATATGTATAGTAAAGCGTTAGCCTTCCGTATGTCAAAGCTATCAATCAAACGGTGATGCACTACGTATGGTTGACTTCGACAAGATATTGACCTGCTAGCTCTATTGGCATATCCGTAAATATTGCCGTTTCCACAGGCAGACAGACCAACGCTGTTAGAAACGAGATCAATCAATTTATGTTGAATATCATATAATATGAAACATTAAAAAAAAATTGACACATCATGATTATAATTGAATAATTCGCATTTTTGTTAAATTAAGTCTGGATTCTTGAAATTTGCTGTGACCTTGTTTGCTTATGTTCTTTATAAATTCGATGTGATCAGTGAAAATATGTTAACTTCTTTTAATATGTTTACAATTTTTTTCTTTATTTTTCTTTTTTTTCTTCCTGTTTCCATTCTTTTTGGCGGTTTTGCTTTGTGAATAATAATGAACCTTATAGATATCAAGAATTGCACGATTGACACATTTTAGATAATATTCTTTATTTTTTTCTTTGTAGTTGGATGCAAAAAAGAGTCCACTTGCATTGTTAGCACAAACATGTAGCAGCATTGGAAAAGATTCAAATTCTACGCCAACATCGTCTTCATCATCTTCATCTACAAAATCAATTATACCTTCAATAGACAAAAAGGATGGGGAGAAACACTCTGATAAAACATCTAGTTCTGAAGCACGAAAACGTGAAACAAAGGAAAAAGATATCAATACTAACAATGGTAGTAAACCTGGATTCCGTACAATAACCAGTACTAAAGATATCCAACCTCAATTGAATGCTACTTCTCGTTCTCCTGATGACCCAAGATTTTCTCCAAGTACAAAATCGTTGGCATCTTCACCTCGCTTAAAAGACTATCGACCAACATCCTCTCCTACCACATCGGATATTAATGTCGGTTCTGCTAGATCAACAAGCTCACATAGCTCAGCTTCACATCACAATTGCGAAAGTAAAGATGAGGATAAAATTAAGAGACCATCTTCAAAGTCACCGTCTAGGTTTATACGAGACAACAGTAGTTCAGTAGCTGAAACAAAATTAACAAGCAGCAGTGCAATGCACCCGTCGTCATATGGAAGTTTCTCATCAGTTGCATCGTATCCTCATCTCACGCATGCAGGACTATCATCAGCGGAGGCTGCAGCAGCTGCGGCACATTTCGCGGGTTATCCTATGCCACTGCCAGCTCATGGGGCTTTTGGAGCCCACTCGGCTGCCGCTGCTGCACTGGCAGCTCAATCGTCAGCTTTAGCAGCCCAGTCGAATGCTGCGTTGAAATCGGGTTTAGGAACCTCTTTCTCACCTTATGTGACGTACGCTCGTGTCAGGACGCCTTCCGGTGCAACAACTCTTGTACCAGTTTGCCGTGATCCATATTGCACGCATTGTCAACTGACTGAACAAAATGCCCATCTCTCATCTACATGTACTATTCCAGGTTGTGCTCAGTGTGCTCATGAAAAGTCGCTTCATAGCTTGAGTCTTGGACTTAGTGGAGCATCGTATCCACACTTGCAGTCTCTTTCTTCCTCTGGATTATTAACATCATTTTCCTCGGGTGCTCTACCTTATTCGTCTCCACTTTATCACCATTCTGCTCTTGGTGGACACATGCCATCTTCTACCCCGTCTGTGTGCAACTGGGTGACGCCTAGTGGCGAACAGTGTGGGAAAAGGTTTTCCTCGTCAGAGGAACTACTTCATCATTTGAGAACTCATACAACAAGTTCAGATCCGTTGAGTCTAGCTGCTGCATATGACAGATATGGACTAACATCGCAAGCAGCTGCTCTATCTGGATTACATGGACATTTGGGTCAACCCGGATCATCTTCTCTCAGTCCCAATTCGCTCAGGAGAGGTTATCCCACTAGTCTTAGTCCTTTGAGTGGCCTTGTTGGTTCCAGTCGATATCATCCCTACAAATCCATGATAAGTCCAACTGCGGGACTTCAGAGTGCCGCACAGCATCCGTCAAACATTGCACAGTACCTTTCACCTTACGCTTTATATGGACCACGTGTTGGGCCTGCTGCTGTTCCGTAAAGATACTAAATAGTGGAATGACATTTCTTATGTAGTGCTTTCTTTTTACATTTCATTGAACATTTTATATTTTGTGCCATTTGATGTTACAATGGAAATTAATTACATTTTTTACGCATTTCTCTATATTTATTTATAATCAGTCCATTTTTAACAATAAGCAAGAGATAGTCATATTAACTTTCATGAATAATGGCAAAAGAAAATCTCAGGTTATGTTAAAATGCTCAGTGACAAAAATCACAGTTCAGTGCTCAAAATGAGTAGCGTATACCATGTATATGATGATTTAATGCTTTTAATTAGTGAGTGCAAATAAATTATGTGAAAAGACGTAAAACGTCATCGTAAATAACAAGTCTATATAAATTAATCTCTGGATGTTTACTTCTGGAGGCTAAATCCAGATTCGTTGTTCTATGTGCTAAATGATATAAAATTGTTATTAAATTATCTTTGTACTAAACAATAAAAAGTCTTAATTTGTTTGTAATTAGCTTTTAGCTGTGTGCTTGGTAATTCGTGATTTTTGTGAATTTTGAATTCTGGTTTGAGATTAAGTGGGAAGGTTGTAATCTAGTTTTAGGAACCGCTTCAACTACACAATTCAATTTGTTGAATGATCTTCTTTAGTCGTTCCGTGTGTTGGTTGGCTCGAATATGTTGATGATATTGTTTTATACGTGTTTCAATTGCTATTCAATGTTTTTTGGCGTTTTTCATGGTCACCAGTCCCCCTATCTCTAACCTTGTTGGGGATCTTTTAAGTACACAGATATAGAGGTGGTGACTTTGGACCGCTGGTGTAACCATAAACTATAGACCTTAATTGATTTGTTGATATTTGTCCGAGCTCTACCCATTGACCTGTCCGACTGCCTGGAATATGGTATTTAAATCCAGTTCTTTGGAATATTATCTAATTCAGATGTCGTCCTTTCAGAATGTATCTTATATTTGTTGGCTCTATGTGGTTGAAGATATAATAATTCCATAACATTCAACATATAAACGACAAGATTGTGACGTCCATACTATACAGATAGCATAATCAACTGTACAAAAGACCGGCACCAATGAACATATAAACATCACTTAATCCAAGGGCATATGGGTTTTAGCAGACGTGTTTTTAAAATGGTCTCTCATCTTTCTATTGAAACGAATAGTCATTATGTGATAAGAGCCTTAATGACACAGCCATATGATTTTGCATAAAAAGTCCTTTTTACAATAAGCTTATCTAAAGTATATTTTATTTATATTTACAAATATTTGAATACTTTTAACTTGAATCACACGGTGATAGTACAGTACTATGTCACAGTAAATCCTGTACATGTCTAAACGTATCCCCGGTTTTCTTTGGTTTGTCCGCATTGTTGGGTGTATGCGTTTAGAAAATGATTTTCTTATTTTCTAGTTTCATGTTGATATATGACAAGCTGTGCACAGCAACTAGTAAGACAGTATGGAACCTATCACGCTAACAAGAAGACCATAGCTACTATTTCAAAGGCTGTTTAGAAGTTCATTGGCGATTCATCGGACTAAAATTTATGATGAATTGGAAAGAGTGTTGGTTTAAAACACGCCAGACAATAACATTTAATGTAGAACAATACAAAAATCCAAGACGCAATCCCAACATATTTCAGGTTTTTGACATTTTCATTCCAAGAGAAACCGGCTACGCATACCGATGAAATATCCATAAATACAGATATTGAATTACAAAGAAATCACCAGAACCAGAAAATTAGAAGCGAACTCAGGTATCCATTAAAAATGAACGTTATCTACTACACATGTGTCACCAGCCGTGATGTCTCCGTTTAAATTATATAAAGCTAGCTTTCACACCAAATGTAATATTAAAACAGGTAGAAACCCACTGTGGTAGAGATGCTGTCTAGGTTCCCAGATTCAGTAGAAATAACAGACCTTAATTCACACACAAAAGACAAAAGGTTTTGAATAAACAATAACTAAATACACGAAGGCTAAGGACTCAAACAGAGAAGGGGGAATGATTTGAAAGAAAGTTCACCACAATTGGTCAATAACACTAAAAATTAAGAGGGAAGGATCTTAAAAGGTTTCCCGATAACACTATACAGTGGTCAATTCCATATAATGTTATATAGTCGAAATATATCTTTTAGGAGAATAGTTTCCCAAATCATTGACACCTTGTCATTTGAGGAACTGGTGAGGAGGTTTGGTTGAGTGACCCGAGATGACATGGAAGTTATGCAGGTTGGAGTTTATGTTCCTGCGAGAGTTATCCAAGTCATACAGGTTGAAGGGTAGAGTACAGACAAATCGGCACGTCCTTCAGACGGGTCGCTTCGTTGGCAGTAGGCGGAGATTCCTCTGCCCCTCGAACGAATGCCGTTTTCTGATATTGTTCGTTTAAGGGGGAGAGTTCATCTCTATTAAAAAGACGTCGCAAACAAATCTTGATTGTCGACAAATTGTCACAGCACGATTTCGTCGATTTGCATTGAAATTCAAAACTGTCACTTTATATATCACTCACCAGAACATTTATTTACTAGAATCCACCAAAAAATCACATCATCGTATTTTTCTATCGTTTTGGTCGCTTAAACGCGACGAGTGGAGAAAAATCATCCAACATTCGGCCATTTTCAATCTTCGTTCATTGGCCGTTTCCTTATTTGGAACACGAGTTCACGGAGTACTAGTGCTCTATCTACCATATATGGAATTGACCTCGATTGGAACGAAAATGGCGGTATGTTGGACGATTTTCGAGTGCAAAAGTGGAAACGTTGTTGCATTGGTGCACCCTCCAACCTCCATCCTGAAATCGATTTCTTTGAATTTCTTTACCTGTCAAAGCATTAGTTTCCCCCTTGGGTCTTTTATCAAAACTGAAAAGGTATTGAATTCACGCAAACCCTTATAAAAACAAATGAACATAGTCAATTCAATACGTTAATTTGCTTTATCGAAACTTCATCATCAAGGATATAGCGTTTTCGACTTGCTGAAGGCGTATTATGTACCGGTCGCGAAGAAAAACCATTATAACCCTATCGAACTACTAATAAAAAAATCGACTCTAGAACCAGTTCGATTGGTATATTGTCTCTCTGGTTTTATTACAATACACTCAACTACGCACAATTTGAAATATATAATATTGCTGTCTACAGAATGATTGTACTGGTTGGCATTTGTTGTTTATGACTATATGCCACCTGCTGTCAAGACCTTTCCTTTAAAATTAGCATTATTTTTCAATAAAGACAGCGATCGGAGGCATTTGGTGTATGCATTAAGGCAGCCATTAAGTTTATTGATCAACATAATAAAGTGAATACTCATGCTGTACGCGTCTAAAGGTGTTTATCATTTCAATTTGTGAAGTTTTACGTTACCCTTCACTAACATTATTGACATGTTTCATTGATGTGCGGTAAATCTGTCATTCAAAACAGATTTAAAATCAACTGACTAAAATGAACAATTTATTCAGTTTAAATCTATAAATTAAGGTCTCCCAGGCTTTTTCACACTCGCGATTACCATCTGAGGTAAACGAGTTTAGGATGATTTAGTGAATTTTGATAGGCATCTTTGTTCTATCTGTAAATATATTACTCAGTGTAAAAAAGTTTTTCTTATCCATCAGTGTAATTTATTTAACATATGCTTTTTCTCTTCTGCATAAGTGCTGCATTTTATGCACGCTAGTTGTTACAAAATACTATTAATGTTGGTACGGTGCGAGATCAAAGTGGCAACTTTTTCATCATGATGCATGACACTATTACAGTGATCTCATCTCTCGGTTTGCATATATGATTTCGCCTAATATGGCTCGTATCTGTGATCATCTTCGGTGGTTTAAATGTCACATTGCTAATAGTCGTTTTTATCATTATTGACAACTTTTAGAAACATTTGACAGCTTTTACAAGTAAAAACATGATGAAAATTTAGTCATGGCATGCAACTGTTGCCTATACACTCGGAACTCCTCCGTTGATGCTTCTCATCGTTTCGGAGAGTGACTGTATGCCAAGGTGTTCCTAATGTTATGGATTAACAACACGAGATTTGCGCTGCGCAATTTAGAATTGTTGACGTTATATCATTAAGGTATCAATCAAGTTTTTATCTGGATACATATACAAAAATGCAGTTAATGATCTAAAACTTTCCTTTTTTAATCCAAAAACACGCTTAGCTTTCAGTAATGATCAGATGGGGTCATAAGCAGAACGTTAATAAGGCCAAGATTCTTCTGCCCCTCGAACGAATGTCGTTTTCTGATATATTCGTTTTAGGGGCAGAGATCCATGCTACTATAAAGACGTCGCAAACTAACCTCTACTGTCGATAAAAAGTAACCGCATGATTTCTTCCATTTGCTTAGGAATACAAAAGTGTCACTTGATATATCACTCACCGGAACATTTATTTACTAGAATCCGCCAGAAAATAATCACTTCATCGTATTTTTCTATCGTTTTGGTCACTTAAACGCGACGAGTGGAAGAACTCCAACATTCGGCCATTTTCATTTCAATCGAGGTCAATTCTATATATGGTAGATAACGTACCATTATTCCCATATATGGAGTGACCTCGTGTTCCAAATAAGGAAACGGCCAATGAACGCAAATTTCAGGATTGAAATGAAAATGGTTAAGTAAATACGAAAATCCAAGACGATAAAAGCCACCAGTCCATGGACATGGGCGAAAAGAAGGAAAACGTTGGACGCACACAGACAAAAGAACCAAAAATACAATTTTAACTAAAAAAGGAAACATCGTGAACTGTTATTTAAAAAAAAAACACTAGAAGCGAAACTAGGTGCTCGCGATTGAGTAAGCGTTTCCTGCTACACATGTGTCACTAAATCCACTGTGCTAAAATTGTGTACACCGTACTGCCAGCGTCCCTTCAGAAGAACGTATCGGTCGGGCCTTTATTTGGCTTTTACTCTTCAACTTGACCTTACCGGGAACAATAAGCTGCAGTCGACATAGCTTTGAGTCATATTGAAGTACCCTAACCATAAACCCTTCCTCGGTAAGGTTTCAAGTAAATTTGCAAATATGTTGGCTATTTGATATCGCTGCAAGGGATGTGATGACTGCAACAAATTCAATGACTCCCATATTCCATCGTTGTAACTTTTAAAATTTGGACCCAATTATTAAAAAGATAAATAAAATATAAATGTTATGTTTTACTTTTTAGATATATTGGGGTTTCTGTAGTACATAA
>JAUMGZ010012628.1:0-10143 GCA_032359645.1 Pododesmus macrochisma | reverse complement strand
CTCAGATCTTGATACAGCAGAATGAAGTTTACGGAATGGAGCGTAGATCAAGATTTGGTTTTAATCAGATTGTTTGTCAACAAGAATAGTAGTCAAGGTTGAGTCACATAGTGAAATCTCCTTTGGGACTCAACCCTGACTACTATTTTGGCATAGTACATCCAAAAGATACTATTACCTGTATTATAATATTAACAGTACAGTCTGTTTAGGTATAGAAAGGCATACTGTAGAATCAGAAATATTCGTTGGGCTAAAATTTCGTTGTTTTGGAAATAAAGTGATTTCGTTGACATAAAATTTCGTTGAAAATACTTAAGGTGTTCTTTTTAGAAGGTATAAGAAAAATTTCGTCATGGTTTTAATTTCGTCGATCTTTTACAACAACGAAATAAACGAAGTTAAAACCACAACGAAATTTTCTGATTCTACAGTATATGTTTATTTGTTAAAATTGGATAATACAGTAAAACTCTGTTTTTGACACAGGTAGAGCATGGCTGATGCAGGCGCTCAACGAGTGTGTGTTAGAAAGTTATATACGATGTTACCTTGACAACCAGAAAATCATTAAGAAACATTATGCGAAAGAGGCTTTTGTCTTAGACCATCAGGTAAAAGTTATATAGAGTGTTACCTAGACAACCAGAAAATCACTAAGAAACATTATGCATGATCATGAGAGTCTTTTGTCTTGAGTTACCGGAAAGGTATGTAATTAAGGTAATGAGAAATGACGCAATCAGTTAACATGTCACTGGGTGTTAATTTATAAACATTGATTTATTTTGGACATTTTTTTGTGCCAACATCTGAATTATTGGACTTTTATTATATAAAAATTATAAAAAAGATTAAACTGTAAACTTAAGGTATAGCCATCTCATTTACCTTAGGCTTTGTTTTTTTAAAGATATATGTTCTGTATTTATTTGGTATGATGTTAATATAAACAGACTTATTTTCATTTTAGAGGATGAATGTGCTGTTAACACTAACATCTGGTCTGGAGTTTGTCATTTTTCAACTAGATTATGTGAGTTGTCATATAGATTATTTCTGTTGTCATTTTTCAACTAGATTATGTGAGTAGCCATATAGATTATTTCTGTTGTCATTTTTTTTAACTCGATTATTTCTGTTGTGGTTTTTTTGCAACTAAAATAAAGTTGAAGAGCTATATACATACTTGCAAAGTCGACCCATTTAAGAGGAAGACTCCTGATATTTTACCTTTATTTTTGACCTTTCATATGTTTATTTTTCGATAAATCTTGTTTTAATCTTAAGTCAAACTAGAACTACGTTGTTGGTGGCACGTCATCGCATATTCCCGTGCGAATGGCTTGACCCTTATGCCCCTGTAACGCCTATCTCTCCACCATGATCACCATATGCTAAGATAATTTCGTGTAAAATGTAGAGCTCATGATTATGTTTTGATTTGGTTTGCTGTAAGACTATATTAAGAAAAGAAATTGGACCCCCATGACCCCAACCCTTCTGGCCCGACCCCTAGGGGTCATATACAAAATCTTAAAGTGCTGTGCACTTCGCCATACATACATCTACTATGTTCCAAAGTTTCAATTTCCTTTCTTAAACAGTTAAGAAAAAGTTATTTTACCCCTTACCCCTCAAGTGCCCCTACCCTCCTCCCCAATCAACGTATGCTAAAATAATTTCCTGTAAAATGTAACACTCATGATTATGCTTGATTTGATATGCAATAAGACTATATTTTTTATAAAAAAAATTTGACCCTATGACCCCACCCCCTCTGGGCCGGCCCCTAGGGGTCATATCAAAAATCTGAAAATGTACTTCGTTACACACATATCTCTCATGTATTTAAGTTTCAAGTTCCTATCTCCAACGATGTAGAAAGAGTTACAGGTTAAGATGGACGGACAGACACAGGAGACGATCACAATATTCCCGCTTTTCTTCGAAAGCGCGGGAATAATTCCTACATTGCATGCAGCAAGAGAAAATATGTCATGTTTGACTGTTATTTGCCAAAAAGGGTGTAACATAAGTATTTTGTTGACAATTTTAGCTTAAGACACATGAAATTTTCCCCATGAAAATTTGAAAAAGTTGGCAAGTATATATGGCCATATATATTATTCATTTTTAGGATGCATCTAGATCTCATTTTATATTTGATAGATTAAGCATCACATTATTCCTTAAATAAAAGAATAGATGAGTTGAAGATTATGAGAGTGTGTTCCTGTGTTAAAATAGACCCTCACTTGCAACTATTATACAGTAAAGGTAATAAGATAGCATAATATGTTATTTTCAGTCTGCAAAAGCTAATTCAGAAGGTTTTTATAAATAAGATGATGTATGTTTTAAAGGATGTGCCATATCTTGACCTGAGTACGTACCCTCCTGGAAGTCGATCTCGGACGAGTTCTGGAAACTCCTCACTGGACGGAGAAAGGCTCTCTCTATGTAGCATGGACAGTATTGCCTCAATAAAGACCAGGCACATGGTACGTTCTCATAAACTTCTCTCTCACAAAGCGATTTTCTGTGTGCCCAAGGCTTGGGTCAATCACCAGCCATGTGGTGCCTAAGACGTTATAATTACATGCTTTCACACATACTTTCATCCTGTTGTCAGAGACATGGGTGAATGAGTGGGTCTTTCCCTACCACCTTGGAAGTTCGGTGGTTAGAGTGGAAAGAGTGTTCACTTTGTGTGCAGGAGGCCCAGTTTCGATCCTTGGCTGCATCTTGCCTAAGAAGTGAAAATTCTAAAATCCTCTTGCTCCCTGCAAAGTGCTTAGCATTCGGAGTAGGAGAAGCATTGGCTGATTCGGTGTCAGGATGGGACCGATTGAAGTATCATGTCAATGTGTCTGTGGCATGGTATTTCAGTGAGACAGCACTATAAAGTCACCATCAGGGAGCACTGTCGCAAGCAGACACTGTCTCAATATGACCTTAACAAGAGTTGAAGAGTTGTTAAACCTTAATAACACAAACAAACATTTCTACATTGTTCTTCATGATTTAAACATGTGTTAAAAGGGACTTTAAACCTCAATTAAACAAGCAAAAAAGCAGATTGATCTCCTATAGTTTGTTTTCATGTTTAATTATATTGATGGTATACAATAAGATATTCTGTCTTCCCAGGGGTGGACTTGCCTTTATTAGATAGGGCCTTGTTAAATTCATCTATAGTAAAATGATTGTCGTAATCGTCCATTGGTTGTGAGCTGGATCAGTTAAGTCGGGGTTATCCTGTTCGAATCAGGCTTTATGTTCTCAAAAAGTCACATGTATATGATTTGGTTTACAAGCCTGTACATATACTTTAATTATCATAATACATGTAATAAGTTGTCTGTGACATATCACTAGGGTTTTCTAGTTATGATTCTCAAATCCCTTGGAGAGTATTACGCTATATACTGAGTATATGTTTTGTTGGATATCCGGTGATGACTGCCTTGATCATCTTTCGTCAGTGTGATAACAACTTCATGATTCTGATTTATATATCTGACTTAACATAGGTTCCTGCTCTGACAATATTTTGTCCTCATTCCTACCTTAATATCTTCATTCAGTTTATCTTTTAAGTGTAAGTTATTTCTTGATTATAGCAGAAGTTAGAAATTTTTGCATGTCAAATAATTATTATCATCTTAATCAAAACACTTTTTGTAACAAAAGCATTACTCCGTGTTTAGAAAATAAGAAGTAAGAATATTTATTATGATCTTAAGATTTTACAGTTTTACAAACTTATGTATATATAGAAGTTACTTGTGTATTGTGTTTAAATGTGGAAAAAATAGCTGAGCGAAGTTTGATGTGAATACAGAAGTTATTTTTATAAATTTTACCTTTCAGACAAATGAATCTTTGACAGAAAAAGCCAATTTTTCTTTTGAGAAGGATGAAAGTGCAATTTCATTGGTTAATAATGAAAGCTCGTTTACATCAAGTCGCGTTAGTCCTCACACAGGGTCGATTGATTCTGGGATTCAAGTCATGGACAAAGATTACCCAGTGTCAAAGGTCAATGAAAAAGATCAAGATTCAAAAGTCACTAGAGGTCATGATAGAGAAATATCATTCCCTGAAGATGATGATGAAGTTGAAGTGATTCATGTAAAACAACACACAGGTCATAGGTCAAAGAAGAAAAAAGCCAAAAAGCATAAAACACAAACAAGTAAAGAAAACAAAGGGTCACCAAAAGGTGATGTCATCCAGAATGATACTATAAGTACAGAAAACACTCAATGGAGAGCTAATCCACCAATGTTGTCAGAGATTTTAGATTACACAGGGAACTTATCGCCAGATCTTCCTGATAGGTCTCCAGGGGACGGTATGGAAAGTAGAGACGAGATCAGTAATGAGTCACAAAGTCGTGAGTCGTCCAGTCATGAGTCACCGAATCATGAGTCGCATAGTCAGGAATCTGAGCTGAATGAAGCAGTGATTGCCAGGAGTAACGACAAAGATAAGGTTAAAGAAAACTATAATATAGCATGTGTAGAAATGACAGCTTCCATGGAATTTGAGCAAGACAAGGAAAACTTTACTTTCTATAAACCTGGCACATTTTCTAGTGATTCATCATCTATTCACGACAGCCCCAATCACATGGCCAGTATATACTCTAGTGACTTATCGTCCTCCAATCTTAGTCCGGATCACCATCGAGTGACCAGTTCTGCCTGTGATACAGACCTTCCGTGTTCTAATTCTCAAACTGTGTTTGGTGATCTAGTTGACGGTATACAACAGTTAACGATAGATTCAAACAAGCTTTTTGATGAATGTGATAACAAAAATGAAACTGCTGTGCAATATAATCAGGAAGCTTATCACTGTAATCCTGAACTAAATGATCAACAGAGGCTCAACAGAGATTTAAAACATACTGTTAGTGAAGGCTCCACACACCAAAACCATAACTGTGATACAACCTCAGCTTACTCTGGGACAAGTGCAATAAATAATACTTCAGCTGATCCAGACTTTGAAGAGGATATATTTTCCACCAATCAGAAATCTGCTACATCTGAAATGCAGCAGCGTGTTAATGAAATGATTAACCAAACAAATACTCATTTACATAAACACATGTATGAGGAGGAACCAGAGGACCTTGATGTGAATAATTTACTAGAAGACCAATCAAATCAGTTGTCAGAAGGTGAAATATGGTATGTCATCAGTTGTCTCCCTTCACACATATGTAAACTTTAGTTAAATCAATGCAGGGGACCAATCAAATCAGTTGTCAGAAGGTAAAATTTGGTATGTCATCAGTTGTCTCCCTTCACATATATGTACACTACAGTTCAATCAATTCAGGAGACCAAATTAAAATCATCTTCTGTGCAAAGGTGAAAAGAAAAGTACATTATATTACGGTAATACAGTTGTCTCCCTTTGCATAAATGAAAAAGTTTGTAACATCATAAAATAAAATTTGAAATTAATGCAAAAGAATCAGTTGTTAGAATGTGGAAAGCATGTCTTGATAACATGTTTTTCTCTTGTTGAATCAATATAAATTAGTTTCACTATAAAGTGACGAAAAAAAGTCCAGTCAAATTAGTTGCGAGACGGTGAAATTTATGTTTCCTAGCCTAGTTGTTTAAATTTTCCCTCTACACATAAAACTTGTTGCATCAATAGTAATTAATGTATTGAACCATTCAGATCATAACTTTGTCTGACAGTGATGATTGTATGACAACCTTTTCAAACAATATATCTACGTATTGTAGTACGTATATATAGTCAATCATTATTTGACACGTAATGATGGGCAGATAATCGGTAATAATCGATTGATTAGTAATCGACATATACTGATTTAGATAATTGATTATGAAACTCAATAATCAATGATTGGTCCAACTATAATTTTTTTTAATTTTTTGTGTTTTATAAAGCAATTTGCATATATTTATATTGTCCTAGTTTCCTCAGTTATTGGTTGCCTAATAACAAACTGGTATATTTATATCAAAATAAGCTATTATAACATGTTTTTAAAGTCATATTCAATAATGCTTTTAGTGAAATACAAAATGTAACTGTTTGATATTGCAAGTGGTCAAAAGAACAGACGGAAATTGTCAACAAAAAAGGAGAAAGCATGTTAAATAAATGTATTGATTAAGCTGATTATTAATCGGTAAAATCACATGGAAAGGAGCAACCATTTCCAACCGATAATTGATTACGATTTCTAACCGATGTCCCTCCACTAACTAGTTGTTGCTAATCATAGTTATATATAAGATATTTAGTTTATGTCTATATATTTTAATTTACATATTGCAATGTCGAAATGTATTATAAATAAGCGGTTTAATTTCTGTATGTGTGGGTGAACTTTAAATTGAAATATGCATATGTCTTTAGTCCATCTGGACCAAAGGTCCAAGGTGGACTTTTCCCATAGAAATCCTGTCCGTCGTCCGTTGTCCTTCTTCTTCATTATAGTTAAATATTCACAGTTTCAACTTCTTCTCATAAACCACTGGACCCATTTCATCCAAAGTATCCCTAGGGGAAGAGGATTCAGATTTGTTTAAATGAAGGGGCTCAGCCCCCAGGTGGCACCACTAGGGGGCCAAACGGGGAACATTTGTCAAAACTTCAAAAATCTTCTAATAAACTAAAGGCCTAGAGCTTTATGTTTTGGTATGTAGTAGCTTTAGGGCATGGAGAACCAAGTTTGTTCAAGGCTTGACACTGGGGTCAATAATAGGTTTAACGTTTTTGGGTCAAACTTCAACACTATAGCAAATATAGTTAACTATTCTCATTTTTGACTTCTTGTCCAAAACTACTGGACCAATTTCATCCAAAGTTTGGTAGAAGTCATCCCTGGGGAAAGGGAATTCAGATTCGTTCAAATGAAGGGGTTTGGCTCCCAGGGGGGCCACTTTAGGGGGCCGAAAGGGGAACATTTGACCAAATCTTCTTTAATAAATTAGAAAGCATAGTGCTTAATGGTTTAGTATATATTTAATTTTAGAGCCTGGAGAAAGAAGTTTTTGAAGGCATGACCCTGTGGTCAAAAGTATACAAATACAAAATATTAACTTTAACTATTTTAACCAGATGACGTTAAGGCCCAATGGGCCTCTTGTTTATTTTCAGCTTCGATAACAATACCAAATTAAATCTGATGTTGGATGTATTTGATGATTCCACAGAACAGTTTATCAAGGTTGGTAATTTAGATTAAACTTTGTCTAGCATTGTTTGTGTCTTTTGTGTAGTCTCAGATCTAGGCTAGGAAATATATGTTTTAGTTATTGTAAAGAACCAAAGTAAATACACTTGTCAAAAAATTAACAGAGTTAGTCCAAAGATCAGCATGATATGTATCATTGCATTTGGCTGTCTTAATTTCGACCAGTTATGTTTGAAGTCTACTTGTCTCAAGACAATTCAAGCTATATCATACAATTTTGTGAATGAAAACTCTTTAAATATTTATTTGATAGTGGGAAATTATCTTGGAGTATTTCTTATCAAATTCCTAGGGTTCTGTATTATAGTCTGAAGTAAACCTTATGATTTAAAAAATCACTTTCAGATAGTTTTCATACTCCATTTTATGTTTTTCACATTGATGTTTGACAAGTAGTAATACCACAGTACATATTTCCTCTGTTATTCTAACCTGATATCTGTTTGCTCTGATAATATTTCATTCATTCATGTTCATGTGAACTTATTTTACGCAGACTTTTGCCACAAGAGTTGGCCACACGGAGGGAGAATCCAAACCAGTGTTCCTCCTGATCAGTGACCATGCCATCCATCTCCTGTCTCAGACCCAGAGTGACCACAGATTTATAAAGGAAGTGACCATACTCTTATCACAGCTAGACTACATCTCAGTAAGTCACGTGACCCATACTCTTATCACAGCTAGATAACATCTCAGTAAGTTACATGACCCATACTCTTATCACAACTAGATTACATCTCAGTAAGTCACATGACCCATACTCTTATCACAACTAGATAACATCTCAGTAAGTCACGGGACCCATACTCATATCACAACTAGATAACATCTCAGTGAGTCATGAGACCCATACTCTTATCACAACTAGATTACATCTCAGTAAGTCATGGGACCCATACTCTTATCACAACTAGATTACATCTCAGAAAGTCACATGACCCATACTCTTATCACAACTAGATAACATCGCAGTAAGTCGTGTGACCCATACTCTTATCACAACTAGATAACATCTCAGTAAGTCACATGACCCATACTCTTATCACAACTAGATTACATCTCAGTAAGTCGCGTGACCCATACTCTTATCACAACTAGATTACATCTCAGTAAGTCATGGGAACCATACTCTTATCACAACTAGATAACATCTCAGTAAGTCACAGGACCCATACTCTTATCACATCTAGATTACATCTCAGTAAGTAACAGGACCCATACTTATATCACAACTAGATAACATCTCAGTAAGTCATGTGACCCATACTCTTATCACAACTAGATAACATCTCAGTAAGTCATGGGACCCATACTCTTATCACAGCTAGATTACATCTCAGTAAGTCACAGGACCCATATATTTATCACAACTAGATAACATCTCAGTTAGTCATGGGAACCATACTCTTATCACAACTAGATTACATCTCAGTTAGTCATGGGAACCATACTCTTATCACAACTAGATTACATCTCAGTTAGTCATTGGACATGCCCCCTATCACAACTAGTTAAAAGGCAACTTTATTTTTTAAACACTTGGTTCTGGCCCTCCCTCATTTATTTTAGAGCCCCAAGAAGCCCCTTATCACTCATGTGTATTGACAAATGTTCTGTTCCTGTTACAATATAAAAATCTAAATATCTTAATTTGCTATTAAAGTATCTATACTAGATTGTAAATCAAACTAGAAACATACAATAGAAATCAAAGTGTATTCAATACATACATGTATTATAGTTTCAAAGTCAATCCTTTATCATCTCAAATAAAGCAATAAAATATGACCTCCCTGTCTCATCTATAATAACAAAAAGTGGCCTTAGAACCAATTAATTAGTTTGTTATGGCCCTATTGCTACTGGTGATGTGCTTCATTTCCTATGTGAAAACGTGGTTCAATTATATGTTCTTCAATAAATTAACGGAAGTCATTTTAGAATATAGAAATGATAGACTTGGACAATATCCATTTTAAACCGTTGGTCACATTCTAGTCATTTCATGATCATCAATGTTTCACACAGCTTTTTCAGTTACATTTTTGTACTTGTTTATGTTCATTTTAAAAAGAATTCTGTAATTTTGAAACAGTTGAGTGTAGCATACCAAGTTATTCAAATTGTGTGTACAAACAGACGGAAACAGTACTGGATCACAACAGGAAGTGAAAAGATTACACAGTAAGTTATATTTTGAGGATCATTCATTTGATAAAAAATGTTTAGATCAGAGTATTGTGAAGCCAAGATATTTTGTCATGGATAATTTTCCCTTCAAATACATGTATAAAGATATTTAAGAAAAATGTTTTTTAAATTTTGGTTAAAAGCATAGTTTATTTGTTAACGTCCCTTCAACTCATGTTTAGGTCATATGATATCAATAGGGTGTCTGCTTGTGACAGTGCCCATTGATGGCCACTTTATAGTGTTGTCTCACTGAAATATTATGCCGCAGACACATTAATATGGTACTTCACTTGGTCACATTATCCTGACACACAGAGCCATCCAGTCCTTCTCCTACCTGAAATTCTGAGCACTAAGCAGGAAGTGAGAAGATTACCTAATTTTAAGGCCTTAGGTTTAACATGGTCAGGATTTGAGCCCCTGCCTACCAGATCGTGATGCGAATGCTCTACCTCAAAGCCAGGGAGACAGATTAATAGAAGTTTTAAACTTGTTTCCAAATCCCAATGCTTGTACATTTGTATATGCATGTACTATTTAATATGTTATATTAAAAATAAAATACTGTTTAAACTAAAGCCACCTGCCAATGGAAAAAAACGATGTCCTGATCAGGGCTCAATTTTGCGACCAAAACGGTCGCATTTGCGCCTAAAAATTATAAATGGCGACTAAAATATTCTCTAAGG
>JAUMGZ010012617.1:0-10143 GCA_032359645.1 Pododesmus macrochisma | reverse complement strand
TCGTGCTCAGGTAACATCGTATCCTTATACACCTATATCAGTTAATGAACTCTGCCCGATAACATAAACACAAAACATCAACACTGTCAAAACATCTGTCTTGAGCAAAGCCCACGTGAAGAAGATGTGCGGGTGTTGTCCACAATCAACGCCTGTCAGTCTTTTATAATTCGGGGCGAATCAATGGGAGATAACTCATTTTTCAGATGTATGTTCAGGGCTCAGAAGAAGGACTCCATGGACTCATGTGGATCGATCGCTAGCACAAACTCATCAGAGTCCTCTTTGGTTATATCAGCCTTCCATCTATAATTATTTTGTATTTTGTATTCTCTATTATATTAACTTAAATGAGTAAAAGTGGGATATTCACTCGGTCACATTATCCTGACACCGAGCCAACCAGTCCTTCTCATACCCAGTAATGCTGGGCACTTAGCAGTGAGCGAGAAGATTGCCTAATTTTAAAGTCTTGGGTTTTGACCTGACCGGGATTTCATCCCACGACCGTGGATTTTAGCACCAGTCTACCAGCACAAAGCGAGTGTCCTAATCACCGGGCCACCGCGCTGGTAGAACGAACGCCAAATTTTAGTGTAAACATAAACTGTGATTACAGACGGCGTTCATTTCACTTTGCTATTTTTTAAGACTTTAAAAAAGCTTTATTCTAAATGGATATATAGACATGTATCGTGGGGTTATTCATATAGTTTATCAGGATACCCTGATACATATCTCATCTTCATAGGGCGGGCGTTCTTGTTTCTATCAAATTTATAATCATTAAGAGGTTTAATCGGGATATATATTGTAGTTTGATATTGACCGAAGAGAGTAACTTTGACACGTGAATAAACTCACTCTGGACTAAACCTACATTGGGGTAGGTCAGGTATTCATTTTGTAGTCAAATAACCTTTCTGTGCGCATCTCAATAAAAAGTTTGAATGGACATTTCAAAAGCATTAGGACATAATGACGTTCAATACTGGGTCACCAAAGGGTATTTTATAACTGAAAGTACTATATTACTCGTATTGGTTGTTAAAGAAACCTACTAGTAACAATCTAAAATCACATAAGTTGCAGGTAAATCTTGTCATTGTTATTTTCAGTAAGTCAATTTTAACAACAGTTATTCAAAAGGTTCAGTGCAAAGACTAGACGCGTCAACTATAAGTAGTTATGAATATAAATCAATGTGTAGAATATGCCACTACAATATGTTACCTGACTAAGTGTACAGTTATATGGTGTATTCGGCGCTGATTCCTGCCTGTTTCGGGGTTGGTATAGCCTTATTAACCCCACTAACCTATTGAACTCTCTCCGGTCAATATCAAACCACAATATCTACTAAGCAAGCGTACTTTTTCTATTGTCCGTAGGTTAACTTACCTATTAAAAGCAGTTACCGTAGTGAATAACAACCTTACCTTCTCTATGTGTGTTCTTTGTGTTGTTGTTCGGCTGATTGTCATCTGTCAACTTTTATTAAGTTTTGTGATTGTAATCCGGGAACATACAACTTATATTAACTATATTATAACTATAATATTTAGTAGGGTTACGTAGCAATATATATATAATATTAAGAAGAGTCAAACAACCAACTGTTTGACAGATTTTCGGTCTGGCTACGAGGCAATCATCACCAATTAACAGGTGCTCAAAAGAAAATCAGTGATGCGAACAAATATTTATTTATTTGTTGTTTTTTATTTGGGCTTAACATCACTTCCAGAGTATTTTACCGATATCGTGACAAAAGACCAAAGCAGAAAACCAAATTGATAGGACAGGAAGAGAAGCGACGACAGAAACGGGAAATGAAAGTGATAGGCGTAGTTTCCACTCAGACAACCTCCGTAAAAAAATGAGAACATAATATCAAAATGTCGCTAGCTTCTTGGGTGCTGCGCCCCAAGACCCCCTGCCTCGGTTATTTTAAAGCCAAAGCTGCGCCTATGGGATAGTTCAGTAAGAAGGATGAGCCCATGCAACGGCGTTTCCTCTATCGAACTTTACATAGGATCTTTATCGTGCCAGAGGGTTACACGAGACCGCCAGCTTAACGTCCACTCCGAAGGACGTGCAGATCTTTGTCTGGCCTCTATCTTTCAACCTGTCTGACTTGGGTAACCCTACAAGACACACGTTCCCGCCAACATAGCTCTCCAGATCATCGAGACATTCAAACCTCCCTACCACGATAAGGTGTCAGACACAGGGAAGTGCTAATAAACATGGCCTAATCAATACTTTAGATGTAGGTTTATGGAACATTAAACTTTTCCTTTGGACATCTGTTTCGGACAACCTCGGTCCTCACAAGACGAGATGATGCAGAGATGAGTATATATACGTTAATATAATCAAAATAGATATGCGCACTAGGCTACACAAATTTTGGAGATATTGATTTTTTTAATTTATCATAATGTTAGGTATCGCCTCGCGCTGCTCCAATAAAATGGCCGTAACTAAGCCTTCGTTATGGAGGAGGCAGTTATTCAGGCGGGGTCTGGGGACCGTGTAAGCCCCCTGAAGATGTTAAGTGATGATCGCTTCCAATATACGATATCGTTTGTAGACCTATTTTGACAACTCTAGATTGGACGCCCGATATTGAATCAGACGCCCGATATTAAAAATTAGGCACCCGCTACGGAATCATTTGCGACGTCATGTGACGTCATTTCAATCAGATTTTTCTCTGAAGCGGGATAAGAAGTACATGTAATTCATGGCGAAGGAATCACTCCGTACTCCGATGTTAATATGTTAGTTGAATGTATAACACTTCTCCAATGCGGATCATACTCTCAGTGTGTTTATATTGTATCCATACATGATCAGCTTTAATTGTATAGATGACTCCTGTCATACATAGTTCGTGTCTTTATATACGCTCCATTCACTGATGTTTTCGGGGCGACCTAGTGTGAGAAAGTTGCCAGTGACATGCCGTAGGTCGGTGGTTTACTCCGGATACTCCGGTTTCCTCCACCAGTAAAACTGGCACGTCCGTAAATGACCTTAGCTGTTGATCGGACAATAAGCCCTTAACACAAACAATCAAACAAAATCACTGGTCTTTTATTCATAAACAGTCAGCTTTAGTTATATAGATTACCCCTGTCATAGAGAGTTCGTGTTTTTTATACGCTCCGTTCACTGATTTTGTTTGCAAAAATAGTCAGCTTTAGTTGTTTTATATATTGGTCATGTCATAGTAAGGTCAGCACACTGTTGTTGTAGGTACAAACGGTCAGATTTTGTTGTCATTTATAACAATTCTTGTGTGAAGTAGTCCGTGTCATAGTGGTGTCCACTGTCCACCACAGCAACACATTAGATTGCTGTAATCCATTCGAAGCAGTATTTTTGTAATTAAGAGAAAAGTTCGATTCTTATCTTAGTTATTTAAAGGTAAGAAACATTTTCAGTATATTTCATTTTAATTTCTATTTTCCTTTTCAGATATAAATTCAAACGATTTAAAATAAGCCAGTTTTACATTTATTCACGAGCCTACCTAGTTCGTCCTTGAGGTTCATGTAACTATAAAAAAGACAAGTTTAGGAACATGTATTGTGGTCAGAAAAATAGAAAAAGTTGTGGTCAGAAAAATAGGAAAATAGAAAAAGTTGTGGTCAGAAAAATAGAAAAAGTTGTGGTCAGAAAAATAGAAAAAGTTGTGGCACGTCACATATCAAATTTTTTTCTTTACATGTTTTTTGTGAATATGTTGATCAAAAAGCTGTACATTGTTGTAGAAACGAAATACACTTAAACATAACATGGTCAGCGCGTCGGTACAATTTGTGCATGTCTAAATGATATTTGTGTTGAAGTTTTATTGTCGACACACTCAAAGCAAACGTTCAATATTACTATAACCACAAGCGACACATTATTTTATAATACATGAACACCCTACTGATATGTTGTGAAAACAACACGTGTTTTATTGAAATTATTTGAAATATATTTTAATATGTGTAATATCAAATTTTCATAATTATATATAAACTGTAGTGTTATATCTGTGTATGCACTATTTTTGTATAAATTTAGACCCTACTTTAAATTTTTACATTTTTGTACATTTACTAACTCCATTCAGGAACTTTCAATACTTTAGTATTGACCCTGTTGAATTACATTTTTAAATGCTTAATATCAAAGTTTCGCGCCGAATTATAAATTTTGGTTATTTTTGAAATTTGGTAACTTGGTGAAGATACATGAGTTTCGGGTTTAATTAACGATATGTTACTAACTTTTCATGCGTAATAAAAATAACCATTTTGAAAATAAATTAAAAACCAAGCAAAAATTACTATTCGTTGGTGTGTAAGTAACTTTAATCATTTGTGTTTTTGACAGAAAAAAAGATATTTTACTTTTTACAGTATCTGGTTGTCCATATGTCAACATGTAGAAAATTACAATTTTTGCCACCATAAACCATTATCGTTGCTTAGTTTTATTCAGAAGTATTGTGTGATGCATAAGTAAATGATTTAGATGCATTTTCCTCTGAAAAACAAAACTAAATAATTTAGCCTACATGAATGTATAGGTACAATGTACCCGTTGCAGTTAATATTATATCTTTCTAAAATGAAAGGTAAGCACCAGATTTTTTCTTCATAAAATGAAAGAAGACATCCCTGAGGACAAGCACAATTATTTTTGTTTTTTTAATTTGAGTTGAGGCTGACCCGTAGACTTACTTAAATAGATAGGCATTTAAACCACTGTCACTGTTAAAGGAATTTAGTGTGAATTCTACCTGTATAGTTGTACTGTATGTACTTTCAGGTTGTAAACATTCTAAAAGAATGCCATACATTCCAATGTGCTGTCTAGTGTGAAAGCTATTATTATTACCCTTAAGGTTCAACATGACATCTGTTTTCATGTTATCAATTTTTTCATGTCTACATATTTTTTATAGAAATGAGTTTTGGCATGACCTTCAAAACAACGAAAATGATTGTTTATTGGGGTTTAGCGTCCCTTTAACTCATGTATAGGTCATATCGAGACGGCGTCTGCTTGCGACAGTGCGCACTTATGGCGACTTTATAGGGCTGTCTCACTGAAATATCACGCCGCAAGCACATTGACATGATACTTCACTCGGTCACTTTATCCTGACACCGTGCCAATCATTCATCCTCCTATCCAGTAATGCTGGGTGTTTAGCAGGGAGCGAGAAGATTGCCTAATTTTAAAGACTTAGTTTTTGACCGACCGGGATTCGATCACATGACCAGTCTACCACAGCACGAATCGAGCGCCCTAAAAACGAAAATAGGTTTTTGCATGACCTTCATAAAAATAAAAATGGCAGAATTACCAACAATAACTAAGCCAGAACAACGACCACACTTGTAACTATTTCACACTAGTCAGAGATTGCGATATTCCACCAGGGGTGCGATATAAACAAATCAGCGCTTTTTATCTGTTTACAACTCCAGTGAGCGTTAAACACTACTATTATTGACTAGCGGCCTATCGGATATGATAAAAAATACCCTAACCAAAGCGTACCAAAAAAAGTCAAAATGTACCAACCAAAACGTACTCCATATGAATTCACTGGTCAAACGTCCCAACAAAACCTGAGTGAAAACGTTCCCAAAATGTGAGTGAAAACGTACCAAAAAGTCAAAAAGAATCCAACTGCAAGTCAATATAACAATTTGGAATGTTATCGTGTATTCTTCAAACTATTTACGAGCTTAAAATATAATTAAACACAAAATAAAATATATTAAGTAAGTATTATTTTAGCATTTCTAGCAAACAATGTATAGTTTAACGTCTTCAGCGTACCATAATGGCCATTAGAAGACGGTATTCGAATGTCTATATACATGAACAGGTATCAAATATGTAAGCAATAGATGGATTAGGCGTGACGTCATGTCATTAGCACGCCGATAATGGCCGCCGGTCTGGATGATGCTTTCTGGTCACAACACACTAAAGAGAACAGTATTCTGTGGCAACGTTTCATTAAAAATCAATCAAAAAAATAATGATGTAAAAACATTATTGGTTACGTTTTATTTTCGGTACCGAACTGGACACGTTTCAAAATATAATAACTGCTGCTGAGTTTTAGCGTGCGCACGAATCACTGTCAAGAACATCATGGACAGCTGTTCTTGTTTACCGAGTGCTTCGGAACAGATTCCGGGCAAGTTCTTCCTGTGCCGCGAATGAGGTGGTGTAGATTTGACAGCGCTCGGAACTCCTCGGATGATTCATATCTCGTCATGTATGGAACAAGTAGAATCTGCAGAGATTTGACGAGTTTATTGGACGGTGACGTAATCAAAGATGGCGACGGCATGTTTCGATCTATATAAACTTTCCAATTGTTGAATATAATATACACAATTTTGTTCTATGCAGCCAAACAAAATCGTATTATCCACAATTACCTGATTAATCCCTAATGATTCACTAATCCTTAGTTTGTCAGATTTCCGTAATATTGAATACAGTTTCAACTTTACTTCTTTTTCCATAAATAAAATATTTCTAAACAAAATTAAATTTTTGTTTTAGTTATTTCAAGCTTGCTCATGTAGAAAACAAAATAGTGTGTTAAAATTAAAATACATTCAATGTTTAAATAAAGTATTTTTTTCTAAGGATGGGAACAAGTAAATCACAAAATGGCGATGTCGACAGTACTGGTGATGCTAATGAAACACAAGTCTTGTCGGAGGCAAGTCAACTAAAATGGTCGTCCAGGCAGGAGTTTATTATTTCTTTACTGGGATATTCACTCGGACTCACGGACATCTGGAGAGTACCATACCTTACATATAGAAATGGCGGGGGTAAGTTACAACCAATAAAGACGGACAGATAGACTAACATCCACACAAACACGCAAACCGGAATGAACACGTACGCACAGACATACATAAACAAGAACCCGTTCTTCTTTTTACACACTAAATGAATGTTTATAGGGGGCAGGCCACACATTCATTTCACTCTATAATCCTTACTTGTTACCTAAATACAGAAATATTATCACACATTTTTTAAAATGCATTTTTAGGAGGAATGATTTGCATTGTGCATACATATTTCTCATCATTTTTTATAGAATTCTATTTAAAACATGAAGTGTCATTACCTCTCTTTCGGTACCATAACAGTGACATGTTCTTTTAGTGTTATGTGCTTCTTTTTAAACAGTGGAAAATGTCGCCATACACCGGAACGACACGAAGGCATCACGGCGGGTGACATGTGGAGCAGGAAACGCTTACCATATCGCAAGCACCTGGTTTTGCTTCTATTTTTTGATAGAAGTTCGTGATGTTTCCTTTTTTGTTAGTTATTTTTTCTGTGTGAGTCCAACGTTTTCTTATTATGGCAATGTCCATGGACTTACGGTTTTAGAATATCGTCTTGGCTTTTCGAATTTACTACTTTACCTTAGTCACACGCGCGCTCATTGGGGATGATAATCTTTGTTACCACCATTATAAATAGCAGATCTTATGTTGTGATATAAACCTACTTCAGGATATTACTTATGTAGAGGTATAATTTATTTTTGTTTTCTTTAATTGGGGTGAACGTCCTTTTAGCTCATGTGTAGGTAATATCAAGACTGTCTCTACTGTGTTACAGTGCGCGCTAGTGGCGATTTTATCATTATTGTCTCACTGTATATGACAGTTTTATGTAAAAATTATTTAATGTACAAATAGTTATTTAAAATGTTTTTGTTTAAATTATGTACTCTTATGATATATTTCTCTTGTGTGTAACGTTGTGATATACTAATGAGCTTGTAGCTTAAAGTTAATAAATGAATTGAATAGATATAGTACAACTATATGACATTATATACTGATGTAAGTCTACGTCAGGGCACTACCTATAGTAGAGCTATACTAATACGATAAGTCTACGTCCACCAGTAAGGCGTCATAGTTAGAGAATTATTATACATTATATGACTCTACACGCTTGCCTGTTATTAGATAAATAGATTATTGTCTAAATATCCACAAACTAATAATGTTTAATTGTTCTGGAGGTAATTGAAATGAGTAAATCCAGGTTTCAAGTTTACAGTTTTATTTTAGTAACAGCAGACAAAGATGTGGTGTAAGTATAACATAAGTTCAAATAAATTTCTCATAAAGTAATTCCATGATTTTAGATATCACCTAAAGTATCAAATAAAAGTATCAATTCCGAAGTAAAAAGGTCCAAAACGAGAAAAAGTCTAAAAGTCTTATTTCATTTACCTCCAGAACACTTTAGGACTGTCAAATAATTATTAGTTTGTTGATATTTAGACAATTATCTATTTATCCATAATATGTCGTTGCAAAGAGTGGTGCTATTGATATGATTAAAATTCGTTTCCTGACGTACATTGCTCTAAAATAGTAAATCGAAAAACCAAAACGATATTCTAAGGCCGTAAGTCCATGGACATTGGCAAACAAAAAGAAAACGTTGGACAGAAAAATGACCAAATATACATTTATTAACTAAAAATGGAAAAATCACAAACTTCTATTAAAAATCTAGAAGCGAAATCAGGTGCTCGCGATGTGGTAAGCGTTTCCTTATTCTAAATCAATCAGAATATCTTTCTATTCTTGCAATTAGTAGAATTTGAATGAGCCGAGGATATACGAAGGGATGTTTAATTGTAATCTCCGGATGAAAGGAATCTTTCATTCTAAAAATATCTCTTAATGTCATAATGTAGCTTTAATTCTGAGTAAGATTTATTTGAATTATAGTAGAAATATCTATAAATAGTATATAAAGAGATATCTTTTTTTTAATGTATTTTTCAAACACTTTAAAATATCTTATAAGACTTTGTCGTGTTTTACATAATTATAAGTATGTGAAGATTTCTTTAATAAAACAAAAAAAATGTTATTTCTAACGCATATATTAAAGATGTATGTTGTAAATGTTCAAAGGTTTGAACGTCAAATGAAAACCTTAATAAGGTATGTGTTCTTTCAAGTATAATAATTTAAATGAAAATATGTAAATAAAAAAAAATATAAAAAGCATAAGAAAACAAAACAGTGCTTCAATGTCGCTACGCCACTTTACTACCCTTTACTCGTACTTCAAATAGTAAATCGAAACACCAAGACGATATTCTACGCCGTAAGTCCATGGACATTGGCAAACAATAAGAAAACGTTGGACTGAATCTCTAAAGAAACAGGTGTTGTTGTAAGATAATTTGAAAAACAGAATTTAATTATGTTTATTTCAAATTGAAAATAAAAATCTAAAGCCTGAGCATCAGAGACATGTGACAGGAAATATATTAATGATCATGTTGTGTTGTCACGTCGCATGTGCATAACACTATATGGAGTATTTTGTCTTGGTATAGTTAACGTTTTAAAACTAAGTTATTTCTCGGCAAATTAAATGATTAAGCGGAACTTTCCCCTAAATTATAATCAAAGTCAATGTTAATCCCCACAAATTCCGCAATATCTTATTACTGTCCCTAGTAAGTAATTGTTTGTCTGACCATAACTCCATGGGTAATAATGGACTTTTTAAAAAATGAATCGTGGCTTTTGACGTTTATGCTCAGTCATTACAATTACCAATAACTATTTGGAAGTAGTTTTTTAATAACTGAAGTCTTTAAAATGCCCGTCTTTTCAGATTAAACTAGTAAATGTACAAACAACATAAAATAGTAAATCGAAAAACCAAGACGATATTCTAGGCCGTAATAGAAATGTTCAGGAATTTCAGAAATGTTCAGAAATTTTGTACAAGAAATGTTCAGGCAGAAAACGAGGGCTTAGAATTAAAAAGATTCAAAATAATGTATAAGTATTGGCATACAAGTTTGTCTTCGTCCGGATGGTTTGTTTGTTTCATTGGGGTTTAGCAGGGAGCGAGAAGATTGCCTTATTTTAAAGTCTTAGGTTTTGACCCGAACGGGATTCGATCCCACGACCGTGGATTCTAGCACCATTCTACCAGCACGAAGCGAGCGCCCTTACCACTGAGCAAACGCGCTGGTCTTCGTCCAACTAGAATAAATACGATGGAAATGATGTATATTATTTCTAATTCTCT
>JAUMGZ010012606.1:0-10144 GCA_032359645.1 Pododesmus macrochisma | reverse complement strand
TGGTGTTGTAATTTTCTTAATGCTGTCGAAAGTTTGACAATAAAATTGATTTTAATTAATTAAACAACATAGGAATAAAGAAAACTATTCATGAAGAAGGGAATTATAATTTGTATTTTGATGGATTATTGGGTATTCAAATTGTTAAAAATTTCTAATTTTAAAGATGCTCATAAGATGCAGGGGAGATAACTAGCTTCTGGGAACAGTTTTTTCAAAAATAAGGTTTGAATAAAATAAAAGAAAAAAAGTAAACAAGGAGAAATATTATTTACACTTATTTGAGTCAGTAGATGTTCTTAAATTAAAAGATTAGCACAATAGATAGAATAAAAAGCAGGAGAAAAGAAATAGTTGAGGAGAAGAAGAAAAGTTTGTAAGAGGAAGCAGGATTACAAATCAACACTTAATGTGTGTTAGTGCTATGTCACTTCTAATTTAGATACCGTACATGTGGACATATATTCAACAGACAGCTGACGATGTTACAAATCCTATTCATCGTACACTGGCAAACAATACTTTCTTTTTTTTTCGATATTTATATTCGCATATCAGCACAATATGTTGTTGATTTTATTCAATAGTCATCCCTTAATCAAATACTGTATTTGTGCTCTCAGTGGCATTCTCCCTAACAATGGCGGCCTCTACACACATTTTAGGGTGAAAATACACATGTTTACCTCACTTATAATGACACCCTCTACATTTTCTTAATTTTTTTTTTATTTTAGTTCCAAGAAAAAGATGATTACTCATAATTGTTTGCAAGAATACTTTAATGCATTACATATACAAAGATAGATGTCAAATGTTATGTAACAATACAAAAATGCAATCTGAGTTATCTTTTAAACTATCCACACTATTTATATTTAATAAATCATAGTAAAATATGCTTGATTAGAAGACAAATAAATGTTGTTATCTAAAAAGCTTATTTAACATGTATATGTGTGATAAGTCGCTCTGTGTTTTATCAATATTTTCCTATATAATGAATTTAAATGTATTTGTTTATACAAAGTATTGTTTGGTCTTATTTTGACGCTGTTTATTTTTTACTTTTAATGATATTTTTTTTTTTAAATGAACTTAGCAAGTATAAGTTTTAAGGGAAATAACTCTTTTCGCATTGTGGTCAAACAATTTGGCCGCAATAAGCACATATGTATTTTCACGCTACGAAAGTAGTTGGGGAAACAGTGTTCGTCTTTTCCATACGTCCGCAAGTCGATCCGTCTTTCCTTCCATCAGTCACACTTGTGATTGAATCTGTCAACAAATCTCATACACTCGAAACTTTATATGTGGATTCAACTTGAAGGTAGGTCTTTATGACCTTTTATGACCTACAATTTACATTTCACTGTTTTCACTTTGAATCTTCGTTAGACTAATTGTTGATCGGCTCATTTCAGTTGGAAGTTGATATCCCACAGACTTTGAACGTCAAATGTGGTTTCACCTTAAACTTTAATACCTGTAAAATCAATAGTAAGTCACCATTTCCTAAATTTCACATCCTGTCATCCAAAACACACAAAGTGCAACATGCCGTTCTGGTTTTCACGAAGGATTCGTGGGACGAAATACTAGAAGAACTGAAAGTGTTTTTGAGAGAGCAGCAATATTCTATTGGGTTTAGTAAGATGGGTATAGAAAAGGCCAAGCGGATAACTAAAATAACGGCTAAGAGATGGTAATGTGCAATCAAATGACAACACAAATATACCACTTGAAGTAACTTATATTTCTAATAACTATCAGATATTTATTAAAAATGCTAATTCTAAGAAGATCTGATACAACAGATAAGATTGCTTTGAAAACAACAAATACCAGTCTTGGCTAAAGCAAACATTTCAAAACATATGTGATGCGTACAAATGTTCATCTGAAATTTGAGTTAATAGATTGTTCAAGAAATGCGGCGATTCCAGGTGTGGCATATGTTACATCAAAATGGAGGGAAACAGTATTACATTGAAAAACGGGATAATATGGATGATACAATCAAAGATTGACTGCAAAGATGTTTTGTATATAATCATTTGCAGTACCTGCTCAGAATTCACAAGCCTCAAACCTGAGAAAACCAGCAATAGTACACAGAGAACACATACGGCACGCACAGTACAACCATCTACCACTTAGTAAACATTTGCATGTTTGTGGGGGTGGCAATTTTAAGATTTTCCCCAGTTTAATAATTATAAAAAAATAAAGAAATAAGATTGAATAAGTCCAATTGATTGTCAAAGTAGACATGTCATGTATATATATGAGTGGTTGTGTCGCAAATGTTATGAATGTTTGTTATCATCATTTAACAATATTTATTATATCTTTTGTAAAAAATTCACTTAATCAACCTATCTATCCGTGGTTATGTTTGAAAGTGTTTGATACCTATACTGGATTGACTATTTTACTTAAAAGTTGGTAAACGTTCGCTCTGTTGGTATTGAGATTATAAACCAGTGTTTACAGTTATAGAACTAAAGTGATTGGTGAGGTAGATTGACGGTTTGTCTTTACATATGGTCTAAATAGTATTTTTTATATAGTGCATTTTCTTTAAATGTTGACAACATGGAATGTACGCCCATGGTTCTTTATCAATAACAATACAATATTATTCTTTTTCTCACACCTTCAACATTGCTATTACTGCGATAACATAGCTTTTATGGTATGAATTTCAAGAAAATCCGATGGATTTCCTTCTTGATATGTTGTTGTGATGTCATATTGATGGTTGAAATGACGCTATAATCATTGATTTCACGACGTCATGTTATTGTCCATAATTGCAACGCGTACTTATTTCACCCTAGGGTCGGATAGAGAAATCTCACACGGGCTTAAACACTGGAAAGCTGTATCACAGGTGTTAGAAAGCAGAGTCTATATTGACATGTTTTGTTTATTTTTTTCTATTCTTTAGTTTATGATATTTGACCTAACATTATCCAGTATGAGTCGGATATAAGACTGACCATCTCGCATCTTACCAAGCTGTGTATACATGAACTTACCTTGCTAGTTTGCTTAGGCCTATACTTTTTTTTATTTGGTAAGTATCCTATAGAAACCTGTAAATGGAACGTAGTAATTCTATTTAGCTGATTGTGTGAAATACAAGTTATAGAAACAAAGACATGTGAATTGACACCAATTGTAAAATACATAATATTCTGATGTAAATACAAGTGACTCATTGACAGTTATGCCCCTGAAATATCCTCGACATAGAAATTATTGGTGTCAATACAGGTTATTCTTTAACAGGAAATGAATTAAGACCAATAAGAGACTACAACTGTGCAACTTTATTACTAGGACAAAGGTTAATTTTCTAAACATGTCACAGTGTTTGGGATAGAAACAAAAACCCTACATAGACAATATTGTTGCAGAATTTTTGTTAAAGGACAACAACTCTCTTGTCACATTCGGCAATAGTTGTGTTTTTTGCACACTGCATGTCCCTTGAATATTCTAAGCATGTTAATCAAGTTTCCGTAAGACATATTTTAACATTTAAAGTTCGGACAAGCATACGCGATAGTATGATCATGTTTGTTCTTTTAACTGGAGATCATCCTTTGTATACTTGACAAAGAGGTGTGGTTCTTGTGAAATGTTCATTGTCTAATAGTGCTTATCATTTGTACATAATGTCATAAAAATATACCAAGAGCTATGCTCCGGACAAAAGGTGGACGTACAAGATATTCATGAAAAGAAGCAGCCACATGTGTTTAAGTATGGACAGTTGAATATCGGATTGTGAGTAATGCCCATAGGTAAACATGAATAAAGCGTCGTCCTCTCTCATATACTAGCAGTTGATATGCTGTATACCAGCTCCTGTGTGATAAGACCAATATTAAAACAAATCACAACAACTCTCGTATCTACTAATTGGTGTTATCAGTGCTTCGCCTGATAGGACCGCTATAGTGATAAGCCCTTTTATAAATGTTGTTAGTTCGAATGTCTCACAGCATCGTTTAATTCAAAACCATTGTATAGGAAGCTGGAAAGCAAATTTGTGTTGCACGAGATACTTCAAATAGTGTATCACCTAAAAACAGTGTGTCAGAGCATCCTGAAGTCAAAATTGTGACTGTCAGGAGTACAGTTTTCTCGACAAATGAGAATTGCCTTAACTAAATTGCGGGCGTTTTGGTATTGCCAACTTGGCAAGGTCAGATTAACACAATAACATCGACATTTGCGTATTTTATTGACAACAAGACAAAGTATTTGAACATATTGAAATAGTTCGGTTGGACAGTGCCGATAACATGATCCTGCAAAAACTGTATCGCTTGCCAGATGGATGCGACACTTAATGTGAATATTAATGTTACTTAAAAAGTCACAAATGATTGATTTTAGTTCATAGGTGTAACATAACATAAACATAAAAAGCACTAGGGACGATTTACAATCTTACAGTCATGTATATTGAATATTTCACAAGAAAATAGAACTTACCTTTCCAATAAATGGTACAAGATGGTGCTCACATAAAGAGAACATTTCAATATCTTTCACTACGACCATTTCATTATGATCTTCATCAAATACTGCACCATTCATTGCATCTGTGTAAAAGAACAAGTAAAATCAATATATATCAAATTAAATAAATATTTATCACCATGACAGCAATTTGTACGCTTTTCGGATATTTAACTCTACAAACTCCCATAGATAAATATATTCATTATAAGAAAATCGAGGTGATGGTTAAGTTTAAGAACATCGATCGAAATGACTACAATTATTTATCATTAAATGTTATTTAAGCACTTGTTCTTCATGTATCGTTAGCAAAACAACAAGCAGCACTACACGTATCTATCGTTAACATTATTACATTTTGAACATCAAAATTTGGTAACACGGATCATCGCAAACTAGGTCAAGGTTATTCACAACAATTTCGCGAGAAATGTTTTGATTGTCTCCATCGTTCTTCTGTTCGTCATTCTTATCCTGTAACGTCATCATTAAAGACAGGAACTTGGAACGTTCTGATAGTAGTAGATTTGCTGAAGTGCATAACCCTTTCCTACTTTTATCTTACCCATAGGGACCGGACGAGATAAGGTGGAGTCATAGGGTCAATGTCTTATAAATTATAATTTTAATGCATATACAATCAAACATTGTCATGAGTTCCAAATTTCACCAAAACAAACATTTGGTGATTAGAGACAGGGGAATGGGATGTGTTTGAGATAAAGGAAATGGTCAACATAATATGTCTTTAACGAAATATGATTATATAGCAACTCATGTTGACCAGAATGATTTGTACTACATTTAGCAAGAACCTAATTGTTGTTGTTATCAAACATTAAAGTTCATGTTGCATGACCTGTTGGACGTAAGAAAATGCGCATGAGGCTAAAAATTCCTTGAATTGCATGCAGTATAAACTGGAAGAGCGGGGAAGGGCTTATCATGGGGTCAAATAACTTGTTTTCAAGATATACTCATGCACCAAATAGGACAGATTCATGAGTATTGTATTATGTTAGAACTTTTTTTTCAACATTTGCTGAACTGTATTGCGAATGGTTGGTATGGGGGTATGATATGTGTTTGGACTAACAGCAAAGCGTTGAGCGTGAAGATATGTGATGGCGAGCTATCGATAATGTCGTTTTGGTTCATGTTTGATTATATAAATGAAATTTGGAATATATCAAACGTGTATACAGGGATTTACCGGGTGCAGAATCCTGCGTACAGTTATTACTCCCAACAATCGCACCTGGACTCTTAGACAAGCTTACCCTGTATCCACTAGAGCGCACACACTTTATGGTGATGTATGTAGGTCTCGCCTGCCTTCTTATAACAGTAGAAAACATTTGGGGTGCAAAAAACATTTCTGACATCTTTGACCAAGCATGTTAACATTTATAGGGATTAACTTCTGTCTCAATGAAATAAGCCATATCCCTCTTAGTGTTAATACTGATTGCGTATTTGTCGTAACTAACATCATATAGTTGTTTCCACTATCCGTTCTAGATTTTTTTGAAGATCATTGCACAAATCGACGTATGTGCTAGTAAATCACCGTACACTCTTTTATTGTAGGTATAACTGTTGAACTTGACAAACCAAGCAGAAATTCACCATGACATGTTTCACATATATTAATATATATAATATAATACAACATACAAGTAAGATGTAGTAGCAATCAGTATGTAACGTGTCGACACGAACCTCGTGTGTGATTGGTCTCAGACGCTGTGGGTCCGTGCTGAGAATCAGAATTCAATATTTCATACAATACAGATCCACATTTGACTATATCCAAACATAAGTAGACATAACCTGATTGTGGACGAAATCAAACAAAACGAGAGTTGTAAACGAAGACATTGACACGGACTTAAAACTAGACATCCAGCTTATTGGATTAGTGTGTTTAAACCGGTTTTACTAGGCCCAAACCTTCACACTTGCCCTATGATTTCAGACTCATCAACATATATACAAGAAATTTGCACTGAAATACACCAATGTTTTTGCCTCATACTTAGACCTCCTACTAAAAATCGACACGAATGGTACCTTTACCACTAAACTTTATGACAAAGAGACGACTTCAGTTTCCCCATAGTTAATTTCCCATTCTTAAAAAGCAACAAACCCACCTCACCTTCTTATGGAGTTTGTGTGCTTATTCGTTATTAAAGAGCTAGCTCTCAGTACAACAGCATTGCCACTATAGATTTGCTGTTGACATCTAAGTATTTAAGGTATGACTATACACTACCCATTCTTCGGTCTAATTTCATGTAGTTGTATGGCCGCCATAAAGATACAGTGTGGGGATTTGACAAGTCTGTTTCTGATATAATTACAGACACACTCCCTACATCATAGTTAGCGTTTCTTAGCTACCAGTCATTAATTTGGCTTCATACTTGCCTGTATCTAAATGTGTGTGCTTGATTGATAGAAATGTCGGTTTTCATATTTCTGCAACCCCCTTCCTTAATTTGCAATAAGTCAATCAGTCAGTCCGTCAAAATTCAGTGCTCCTTCTATTCCGCTCCTGTTAATGGTCTTTGTACTTTTTTATTTCGTCACTATAGCAGTGACATATTAGTATGGTGGCATATGCTTTGTTTTAACGGTGGAAAGGGTTGACATACATCGGAATGACACGGAAGCATCGCATCAGGTGACACGAATGTAGCAAGAAACGCCTTCCATATCGTGAACACATGGCTTTGCTTCTAGTTTTTTTTTAATAGAAGTTCGTTATGTTGCCTTTTTATTAAAAACGATATTTGGTTCTTTTTTTCTGTGAGCGTCCAACTTTTGCCTTTTGTTGCCCATGTCCATAGACTTACGGCTTTAGAATATCGTATTGATTATATCGTATTAACTACTACAGCATTAGTTTATAACCTGATGCTTATAGACTAGTCACACACCTGATGTTCATACAATAGTATTAAACCCTACCTCTACATTTTTCAATTAAGAATGTAAATATGGTGTGAATCTAAACATCTACAAAACCCTACCTGAACCAACTTATATTGTATTTTTAACATGTTCGAGACTTTGTCTGAAGCTGAGACTAGAGCCACGTCACTGATGTTTAACTTACATTCTGGGATTTCCTCCACCAATATCGCTGAAACTACATACACTCAAACGTCTGTATAGCTGTCGGGGTTAACACAAGGGTTTATACAACCTATACCCCACATATCAAATACACCACTTTCTTGACAGGCTACTACCCGGTAACTTATGTGTCCAATTTGTAAGGCCCCAGCTGTATCACGAAGTCAATAGCGCTTCGAAAGACCCCAAATACCTCACGGGAAAGCAGCTCAACACTAAAAATTCCCAGCCGTCACCAAGTTCACATCTGATTTGCCCATGGCCATCTGTTCCCTGTTCATTCAACAGTGATTATTTAACTTATAATATGTCTACCTTAGCTATTTACGGTATGCCTCCGCCCCAGCTCAAATCCCCCTTCAAAGCTAACAATTAACTAATTTTATACTCTTCTCGGCCTCTTAAACCTTTCTATTTGGGTTGTCTCTAGATGTACTAGACATACCAATAGATCAGAAAAACTAAAATCTCATCGAATCACTAGTTACAAAACAAGTCCGAAGAATGGCTAAAATCTCAGCACTTAGTAGATCAGAAATAAACCCTTTTAAATCATATTTTACCAACCGTGTTGAAACAAAACTGTCAATTAACGATTACGCTCAACTGAAAACGAAACCTGGAATCTACTCCCACATCGCATACCAATGTATTGACGATGAAACATAAATAAAGACTTATTCATACTGGTAAACAAATGTATTGTCGTCACAATTATACAGGTTTAGCAAGAGTTGACATAATAAGATTAATAAAACTTAAATGTACAAGCAACACATCATCAAAAACTTTCAGAACATGTACTCTCACATTTCTTAGCTGGACCCTTAAACGTTAAGGGTGGCGGTCTAAGAGAGTCTTTATTTAAAATCCGAGGTAAATCATTGGTATAGACAGATTGTCGCACACCATAAACAGCTTACTATGACATTTATAAACGAGATCAAGGTCAGTAATAATAAGGGTATGTGTCACACTTGCTGCAGTTATACAGTAGGTATACAATGATAACTCATTTATTTACTTATAGGTTGTTTTTTCTTTAACAGTAACAACTAGAAGTTCATGGTGTTTCCATTTTCAATTAATGAATTTATATTTGGTTGGTTTTTTTTTGTGTGTGCGTCCGGTGTTTTCTTGATGTTTGTCAATGAACATGGGCTTGCGGCTTTGGAGTATCGTCTTCGTTTTTCGATTTACTACTTTAGTCGTTTAAAACTAATGTTTTCAGTGGGAATATTTTATGTGCATACATTCTTGTTTCGAGAGAGAACGCGGTGCTTTGTCACATGCTGCAGCTATGCTCCCATAATTCACGTTGCTTATTTAAAAGGATGTTGAAATGATTGCCGCACAAAATGAAAATATTCGACGTTGTATTACATTACTGGGTGTTTAAGAGACATCGAAAGAGTCACGTCGATAGATTAATCTGGAAACAAAACATGTACATGTTTATCAAAATATTAATCCATAAAGGTCAGTTATATGCGGTTAAACTTAAATTAATTTTATATCATAAATTGATTCCAAGTCCAATATAATTCCTTAATATTAATGCAAGCGCTTATTATGAATATGACTGCATACCTTTTATATTCTCTTTATATCCTTTCGTGAAAAACATCATAGCCTTTGTGGCCCTTTCTGGTGTTTTCTGCAGCCCCTGTCTTGATTGGTCTTCTCCTAATCCTTGCACAATGTGTTTATAACTGTCTTTAATTACATTAAATGGAACTTCTTCAGTATTGTTAATTCTAGTAATGTTGTCGAGTTTTTGTTTATTTTGTTTTTCTAAAGTTGCTAATTTCATTGCACTGTCACTGAATCCTTTTTCAATGTGTATATGTTCTTGTTTTATGGCACTGCAAACGAGATGTTCCTAGAGTATCAGTTTGCAGACTTTTCCTTGTAGTTCCATGTCTGAATCTGAGCAGAATGCATAATAATTTGGTCGTCACACGTCGTCATAGTGTAAGACAGCAATATATTTAGCTACACATATTGTTAGTCTTACCAACACTGTCAATCAATCTGGCTGACTCCACCAATACTTCCACCTCCAGCCCTATTTTGTTCACGCTTGTGAATATGAGATATGCTTGTATTTGCTACCATGGTAAATAGTTGCTCAGTTAGACAAGCTATTTATAAATCTATTTTTCATAATTTGCGAACTACAGAAATATTTCAAGTTTCTAATATATACCTTTGATGTTTAACATGCCTCCTTTCTTCAACTTAGTAAGTAAATTGAAAAACTAAGACGATATTCTAGGCCGTAAGTCCATGGACATTGACAAACAATAGGAAAACGTGGGACGCACACAGAAAAATGAACTAAATATACATTTATTAACTAAAAATTGAAACATCACGAGCTTCTATTACAAAACTAGAAGCGAAACCAGGTGCTCGCGATATGGTAAGCGTTTCCTGCTACACATGTGCCACCCGC
>JAUMGZ010012584.1:0-10146 GCA_032359645.1 Pododesmus macrochisma | reverse complement strand
TCTTCTTCATCTTCTCTACTGCTAAATCCTTATTCCTAACTCTCTACTCCCTCTACTTCATCTTCTCTACTGCTAAATCCTTATTCCTATCTCTCTACTCCATCTTCTTAATCCTTCTCTACTGCTAAATCCTTATCCCCATCTCTCTACTCCCTCTTCTTCATCTTCTCTACTGCTAAATCCTTATTACTACCTCTCTACTCCATCTTCTTAATCCTTCTCTACTGCTAAATTCTTATTCCTACCTCTCTACTCCATCTTTTTCATCCTTCTCTACTGCTAAATTCTTATTCTTACCTCTCTACTCCATCTTTTTCATCCTTCTCTACTGCTAAATTCTTATTCCTATCTCTCTTCTTCCTCTTCTTCTTCATCTCTCTCTCCCTCTCTATCTCTCTCTCTGTCACACACACACACACACACACACACACACACACACACACACAATGAGTAATGTGAGATATATTTTATTGCGACCGAATTGTAACTACTGTATACGGGTACTTTATCTGTATCGTGTTCGGTGTATCTCTAGAATTGAGGTATATTTCGTAAAAATGGTAACTCAGCAAGCGCAGTATCTGACCTGTCCAGATAACGCTATTATAGGAATTTCCCTGGAGTCTCACAGAAGTATGTCTACCGTGTTCAAGTCAGGTTGAACTGTCACACGCAAAGGAGATATTAAATAAGCTATGATCACGGGTAATCTTGAAATGTCGTTCACGAGTTATGTTTTTATCATAAAGTGAAGTTTAATTGAAAAGGTGTCCTCATTTTGATGTTTCTAATCGTGAAAGGATCAATATTTTTCTATGATCAATAGACGGGAGTTAGATTTTAGGGTAATGCAAACAGGCTTTTTGTTTAAACGTCAACAAAGTGCCTATCTTTATGACATACCACCATCTGACCCCGTCTGTGTTGAGGGCGTTATTGACAGTCGGATAATTCCGCTTCTGAACACGACGATATTTGTGAAGAATGGTTATATGAAGGAATAGATCCTACCCTTCGATGGTCGTAAAAAGTAAATTAAGCCAAAATATCAATATTTGTTATCTTAAACACTCTGGCCGTATGCAATGTACATGTTGTATATCTTGTAGCTATTTATGCATGTTTTGAAATAATATTTAAGTTAAGGTATTATTAAACCATGTTAAGATTTATTTATTGTGTATGTATTTAAGAGCATACGGAATACCACGGTAGCGATATAGTTCACCATGCAGTTATGACCACAGATACTTGGGGTTAATGTGCATTAGCTCTGTGACAAACACCAGGTTCTATGCATCCCATATATATGAATAGAACCCGGTGTTTGTCACAGAGCTAATGTAACCCAAGTACATGTGGCTATGACACCGTGCGTGATTTACATATTACTACTCTTATCCTAATAATGCATAAATTAAATGCTACACACAATCACATTAATCTATACAATCACGCTGATTTGTTTTAGCTATTGTTATTTTGGTAACATACTCGATCTTGTTTCAGTCTATTTATTTACTACGGTATGTATTAAGTTGGGAGGGGATGCTGAATTACTGTTGTACCTTGTAACAATGTCTAATACGTTGACATAAGCTTGGTTATTTTACTTTTCTTTGATCTAGTTTATATTTGAAGTTGGTGTTTCGGTAAGTGTATGTTTAAAAAAAAAAGAAAAACCAAGGCATGGTCGGTGTAAAGTTTAAAGGATACACATGCACTTAAGTCAAATTTAAATGTCAAAATGTAAGAGTAGGCAATACTCTGTTTGTTGATGGAATTCAACATTTTGATTAACGTAGCGTAAAATTGAAATGTTGAAGATAAAAAGAAATTAAGATAGTCCACACACTTTCATAAACTCGGAAGTAAGAGCTGGCTGTAAGATTTGACTTTTCAATCAAATTGATTTTCAACCGATCAGGAATGTTTATATAACAACATGTAAAACATAACTATATTAGTAGACCAAAGTTCGCACTTTTACAAGTTGATATCCTTCTGATATGACTGAAGAAAGATATAATCCAATAAAAAACAGAAAATACTTGTACATGTAACCACCCCTTTAATATCATGTTGGGGCGATAACTCTAGATATTGGACGTGTACTTTGAAACGTACTTGTTGGAACGTGTAGAACACACGTTGAATATAAAGAACAATATGCATGTATAAGTGCATCATCAATGCATTGATGCATTAACATTAAACACCCGCAGTGTATATGTACGCTCGCTTTATTTCTTAAGACACTCACATTAAGCACATTGAAAGCACACCAAATTAAGCGGTTTAGGTCAAAATAATATCAACATGCATTAGCTTATACACAAAATGTACAATCATTTATGTAGATTGTAATCGGACTCGTGTGGCGCAAGTAATCGGACTCGTGTGGCGAGAGTAAAAATGTGATATCTACATGTTCTTATCTATGACATAACAAGTTACATCATAAATGAAATCATATGCTCGTTAATATCATAATAATAGATCTCTCCATATGCTGAAAATAGAGAAGAACACTCTTATAAAGTTACGAGATAAGATGCACGTTCTATTGACATTCCATTAGAAGTTTTAAATTAACCATTGGTTTTTTTATAGATTGCGATCTTATAAATAACACAATGGTTTTATCTTATATTAAGGAATTCAGAAAGTGTAGAAATATGCAACAATTTGTCTGCTTTTAATTGTAAAACTCCACCAAGCGGAAAGAATATCATATTCACACTACAGTCATATGATAAAGTTTCTAAAAAGTCTATTCATAGTAGTGTATGGAATTTCATTTCAGAACAAAGTTCTTTAAATACTTTTTAAGAAAAATAAAAACGTATTTTCTGTCTTGTATAAGTGTCCGACAAATGGGTGTATCCATTTCAACGTGCTGATCAGTAGACAGATATTGAGTATTAAATGTCGGCTTTTCAATTTGTATGTTTGAGTTATGAAACTTGAATCAGTACTTGTTATAGATAACTGAGGAGCGTTAATACTGTGTAGTAATTAGTACGTTAAACAGTGACTAGAAACAAAGGCTTCACATATACAACACCTCCTATATGTCGTGGAGTAGGTATAAATAACAGTATTATATACAAGATTTGGGCCTTCTGCCTCCTTATATCGATGTTAAAGGTCTGACGTCTTTTAACTTCCATAAATTAACTAACACGCGAAAAAATAATTATCGATATAATTTATTGCGTTTAAAACTATTTTGTGGACTTTATTAAAAGAATAGCATGGCGATGGTTATGTCTCAGTGAAGTCGAGAACATACACACCTGCATTCTACTTACTCCATATATCGTCAGTGACATAATGTGGACATCTTATTTCGCAAAGATAAACTAATAATTCACAAATAAGTTGCAAATGTTTAGCATTTTTTGCATAATAAGAGCAAGCATGCTTGGTGTTAAAACAACAATTATATATTTTATAAATACGCCTGTCTCTCTTCTTTAATAACGTTGATATACCTTCATCACTTATCACTTATCTATATCCATATTCTATCAACATTTTGTTCTCTTTTCAAAACGAAAGTGACAAATTTAATGCGATTTCCGCGTTTTAACTTTGTAAGCTTAGTGACTGGTTTGATAAGTTATAATTTAATATAAAGAATGAATTTTTATTTTTTGAATGTTTAATGTTTGAAGTTTGAGGCCTCCATCTCAGTGAGTGACACGGGATGATTATGTTTGCAAACCAGCTGAACCACACCATTCTATTCCTTGATAAGCACCCCAAGAAGTCGTGCTATAATGGTAGAAATCATGCTTTCGATGGTCATCATTGTCATGTATTCAAGTATATAGTTTTCAAACATCAACAACAGAATTTGTCTTTAATTAATCTGGTGCATTAAATATCTAAGAATGTGACAATATATTTGTTTGTTGTATTGAGGTTTAATTCGTGTCACTTTCACAATCATGTTTCTCTTGTCTCTATGATCTATACCCGTAAAATAACATAACAATCAACATATCGTATTTATATTTCTCTTTCAGTATGTTACAATGGTATAAATATATACAAGTGAGATATTGATATTTCTATGATCAGTTCTCCTAATGTCTACACGCAAAGTGCAACTAAGTTACTATATTCAGTTCTTCCTATGAGGGTTCAGCTTACGTGTTTAATCGTTGTTATATTCAGTCAGTGCCTGACGCTAGAAATATAAAAAGGTCAAAGAATAAAGAATATAAAACATTAATTTACTTAGATTTCCGTATTAAGGTGGTAAATTGAGAATAATGTGCAGTAAAAGTAGTATTAGTGACAATCGGTGAATACCTGCTATAAATGTATACAATAAGTAAAAAACTAATAATGGTCCCTCTGATTTAAATATATATATGATTAGACGTAACAGGAGTCCGACATGAAGGCTTATTTATACAATGTTTAGATGCAGTAAGCACGATAGAGGGCGTTACCAGCGTGAATACAAATCACCTATTTGTAAATCCTGAAGAAAGAAGGTTAAAGCGTGTCTTGGAGGCAAGGTTTCATTACATTTCACGTTGAAATTATTGCAAGAACAAGTGTTCTTAACAGAATACAACACGTATCATCTTAGCTTGTCTTTTAGATTTTATTCACCTGAAGTATAATGTTGCACTAAATACAAAGTAAAATATTCCTTTAAAAAGACGGCTTCATGATAGATTCTAAATCCATTTTAGAGAATACAGAATGTGCCTAAATTGTTTTCCACATATAGTTATATATTCTCGATTTTGTATTTTGAAATAGCATTGGTTTACAATGTATTCATACTCAACTCTAACATGAATGTCACTGTGTATACTCTGCACATGTGATGCTTGTTCAATTAGAGTCAATGTATTGAACAAGTTAAATGACTATGCATGTATGTTACTGATCACAAAAGGGAACGTAACTAACATCGTTACTTTAGATTTTGTATTTCTACAAATCAACAAAACTAAATTATATTAATTCAGTGTAAACATAACACTGCATGTAATTCTTCCCTAGTAAACGTTTTGTAAAAAAACAAAAACAATTATGACTTTAGATTCACCATAAAAAAACGACGACAGAGCAATCACTTGATGCCGAGTGATGGATGCTTTAATATGTGTGATATGACTTTTACATAAACTATAGTTAGCATTTATACGCGTATCCGTGAGTATTACTGTCAATGTACGCGACTTTTATGTGGATGACCGCGTTATATCTATATTCATTTGAATTTAAAAGTCACGGAGAATTTTTATTATCATTATTCAAGTTCAAATAATTTAAATAATGTGAATTTGATCATTAAAATTCTTAGCTGTCAATGGCGGTATTTTTTTATATTAAGATTGTTACTTTAAAGGTTATTTCTGTAAATGTCATGTTGATATTAACCTTAAATCAAATCTTCTTGACTATAGCAATAATGGTCTGAATAGAGCAACAATATATTGGCACACAAGGTGCAATATTCTCGTTACCGCGAGCCTAGTTTGGTCGCATTCTGGCGTTTATTTTGTTCTATTCTCACATTCTCGTATTGTCGTGGCAACCAGAGAGCTCAATAAGAATAATAAAATATCGCACAAATCATGCATCCACCACAGAAAAATCTACAATTTATTGCAGAGTTGTGGTCCTAATTTTAGAAAATATATCATTAAAAATATTGCTGTGGTGGCTTTAAGGGCACTGGCAGCAGTAGTTCCATTCATATATAGTGCCAACTAGAAGGGTACACTTGACATTTCAAATATGATACTTATCCCTCAAGCAATGTTCATGAACAATATCAAATTACAATCTTATATTGTAAGTGAAACATTATTTGCCAATATAAACAGTTGTGAAAGAAGAGTTCGTTATGTGACACGGGCTTAATGAGAAATGTATCATCTCCACATCAGGCAAAACCAACACAATTGTTTGTTTTTAAGTCCTTAACTACGTATCTTTTTAACACATAGTCAAACCAACTTCAATGTTTGCTTATTATAACATGTACAATGCCCTCCACATAGAGTATATCCAATTTTATGATTTGGTACTTTCGATTCAAGGAGGTCATACGCTTCATGAAGGATTTGTTTCAACAGTTACTAGCGGCGTTGATAGCCTTCTTTCTTTGGTGTGTTGCTCGAGTGTTGATGCTGTTTACTTGCCATTTAATGTCTATCCTTGTTGAAGATACTGTTTAATTATTGCATTGCGCATATGTCGGGTCTCCTGCACAACTGTTAGCATGGTCCCATATGTGGTGTAAACTCCATCGGACGACATTTCTATTCTGAGTTTGCCACCAGCGAATACAGAGAGGAGTGTCCCGTCATGTTCCCCGAGTGATGATTACCTCTGAAGTTCAATCACTGCATTCCTGAAAGCTCAATGATCGCCGAACTTAATGCATTTTGTCACTAAAAAACATATGATATTTTCCGAATGGTTAGGGTGTTCGCTTCGTGCTTGTAGACTGGTGCTAGAATCCCAGGTCTTGGGTTCGAATCCCGGTCCCGTCAAAACCAATATATTTAGGACGTTAAAATTAGACAATCTTCCCCCTCCCTGCTAAGCGCTCCGCATTACTGGGTATGAGGAGGACTGGTTGGCTCGGTGTCAGGTTAATGTGACCGAGTGAAGTATCATGTTGATATGTCAGCGGCGTGATATTTCAGCGAGACAACACTATAAAGTCGCCGTAAGTGCGCACTGTCACAAGCAGACACCGTTTTGATATGACCTATACATGCGGTAAAGGGGCGCTATAAACCCAAATAAACAAACAAACACGCCGATAGTCTGGACACTACCACAGTTTCCGGCGAAATAAAGGCAAAAGGAATAACATATCACTTATTCAGCCGAATAACACCGCCTAAGAGGAGACAACCTTTCCGGCGTCGAGGCGAGGTTGGGTAAAACCAGCTTCAATTAATGTTTTCTGTTATTAAATGCATCATCAAATTATTGGATAAAACTAACGTCAATGTTTTTCTTAAAATTGGCTAAAGTTGACATTACTGTTTCTCTTAACACTGAACACACCTGACTTACATCGTTGTTTCTCTTCACATTGGATAAAACCAACATCGTTATTTGCCTTTTATAACATGCATTATCTTAACATTGGGTAAACACATATTATTGTTTGTTTTTTATCATGTTAACAGATATGTTGAAGAAAAAGGGAAGGTGGGTTAACAGGAAACACACAATTTATTATCCGGGGTCTGTTATATTACACTGAAAAGGGAAACTCTATAAAAGATGTAATCACACATCATCATATAAAAGGATACTTAACGATATTAAGAAATGGGAACATGTGGGTCACCTTCGATATACAAATAAAATAACAAAGTCGACCACAAACAACCCTCACTGGGAAAGCAAAATGCTAAATAGATATACAGACCGCAATTAAATATTATGGTACATTGTAGATCATCCATAAATATTACATTTTCTATAATTAATGGCGATTTATTCTGATGTAAAACTTCCTTGTGGTATAAAACAATATGTCTTTAGACATGTTACAGAGTAGTCCTATGACATTAGACTCCGGGTTTTTTTTGGGTGGTTTTTTTTTAATGGACGCGGAGTCTTATCGATTGTTGTCATTTTCCTATAGAAGGTTCCGCAGTGAAATCTGGCGGAACTTTCAAGGGCTTTATTGCAAGTTCTGAGGCAAAATTAGATTAAAAGATCGGCTAACTCAAACTTTATTTGATAGAGGAATATACATTGTATTTCTCTCTTTCACAGAGCTGCTAAAGTATCCAGTATTATCCAATCACTACGAGAAGAAGCTGTTCCAAAAATCAAACGAAACAAACAAACGAAACAAATAAAATTACATGCGCTTACAAACTCATGTCGCTCTAATTTTAGGGGCATTCTGTAATATATGTACTTATGAACCTCTTTTTTTTAAAAAAAAAAAAAAAATAAAACAATAACATGAATGATGTGCTTACGCCTTTACATGTAATAGCAATGTGGATTATTTCACTGTAAATATCGACTTAATTTCAAAAGTAAGAAAGAATTTACATCACTGTCATATCAAAAATACCAACCCTCTCAACACGTATATTGGAAAGATTATTAAAGATTTTGCTACGGGTATTTGACAACAGTCGTGAGACTCCGCGTCCATTCAAAAAACAAACCACGGAGTCTGATGTTATAAAACTAGTTGAAGAAGGGACATTTCCTAACCTACATTCCGGGTGACTCTAGTGAACACAGATTGTTTAAAACCAACACTGATTAAAAATGAAATAGCCTTCATAATTATTGGTCATATGGCAGCCACGTTGTTGCTCCGTTGGAAGAGTGTTCGTTGCTGGTGCAGAAGGTCGCGGTTTCGATGCCCTGCCAGATTACACCTATGGCGTTAAAATTAGGTAATCCTTTTTCTCGCTAAGCATTCTGTGAAGGAGAATGGCCGGTTCGCTCTGTGTCATGATAATGTGACCAAGTGACGTATCAAGTTAATGTGTCTTCGGTGTTGTATTTCATCGAAACAACACCATAAAGTCGCCATCAGTGTGCACTGTTACAAGCAGACAGCATCTTGGTGTGACCTAGACATGTGTTCAAAAAGATGTTACATGTAAACACCTGTAAAACAAACAAAACATGACACTATTCACATACTATCATAAAACTGTCCTAGGCCGTATTCTCCAGTCTAACTTATGATAACACGACTGAACTAACTCTAAACCTATCGGTCGGCGTATGACTGTTTTGATCTGAAACACTGACTCACGACTGCACCAACACTAACAATAGACCGGTTTAAACATTGTGTAGGACCGATTTAACGCGACGTTCTACGAATTAAAGAACAGTTAAGACTGTTTTTGTAAGACGCGTGGGACTGACTGACTAAGACCATGTGCAAGATCGAACTGAGATTAACTAAACATTTAGGAGAGACTTGTGCTTTTTATGGGTTGACTTTACTCGATATTGACGTATTAGAGCTAGTTTAACTATTTCTAAAATGAAGATATAAATAGACTGACATACAACTGACATACTCCGTTGTTTGTGAATTATAATTCGAATGTAAACGTGATTTGTCAAAACTATCATATCTTTAATTAACTTTTTTTTTAATTAACTCACAATACACATTGCACAGAGCATCATTTTGATTTCCAGATACATATTGCTTAACGTCAAGTATGCAAAAATTTGCTAACTTAAGCAATTTCATTCTATTTACACCAAGCTTCACATAACTCTCATAAAGTTTAAAAGCCTTTAGTATATGTGTCATTAATCTGGGCGTTAATATCGGTCATGAATCAAAACAACAAAAATATGTATCATTAGGCATGTTAGGTATAGACTCCCCATAAGTACATTAAATTCTACGAGACGCGTAGAAACATTAGTATCAAAATGTCTTTATCTTTTGTTTGAGTTCACACAGTGCAATAAAGCCTGCATTAAACGTCTTTATCGATTTTAAATATCGGCAATTGTAATTAACATTTGTGAAATACGCAAGTGAAAGTCAAAGGTTTCCTCAATGATATCTAATAAAGTGTGAAGAAATATGGGTACAAATAGGTACCGCGGAGTGTTTTAATGATGTTGTGCTTAAAGATGCACAGTGAACTCTTTCTTGTACCACTCCGCCCCGAGTTCCACCAAGTACTTAGCAGACGATAATCTTTTACGTGCACTGAAAATCAATAAACGGCAATTCTAATCAATTATTTCTTTGGTGTTTACATCAGAGAAAGAGAAATTGAGTTTTTTTGAAAATAAAAGTGAATTTAAAAACCATTACATTTGAACGTGAATAAATTCTTTTTCAGAAAAACAACTAGTACTGAAAACCAAGAATTTAAAAACAGAAAAAAAAGTAAAAAGAAAACGATAATGCATCTTTTACTTTGGTCATGATCGTAAACAGTATAATGAGTATTTAAAGGGTCCGCTTTTACTTATTACATTTTGAAACTGTGTATTTGATAATCAAACTATTTGGAACATCTCTTTACTTGCATATGCATTCTTTTTATGGTAGATGATACGATCTACTCATCCTTCCTACATGATTACAACATACTTAGTCTTCTTATGGTAGATGATACGATCTACTCA
>JAUMGZ010012573.1:0-10146 GCA_032359645.1 Pododesmus macrochisma | reverse complement strand
CCTCACATTATTTTCTACAACTCTCTAATACATATAAATATACAAAAAGTCTACCATTTTGGAGAAAATTTACATTTTCAGAAGTGTCAATGACCTTTACCTTTATCTTCACCACCTTGGAACTTTGTCAAAATATTTCTTGCATTATTCTCTACAACTCTTTTATACATATAAGTATACAAAAAGTCAACTGTTTTGGAGAAAATTTACATTTTCAGTCTTCAGAAGTGTCAGTCACCTTGACCCCGTGACCTTGAAACTTTGTCAAAATATTTCTCTCTAATACATATAAAGATACAAAAAGTCTTCCGTTTTAGAGAAAATTAACATTTTCAGTCTTAAGAAGTGTCAATGACCTTGACCTTGAACCCATCGACTTTGGAACTTTGTCAAAATATTTCTTGCATTATTACCTACAACTCTCTTATACATATAAGTATACAAAGGTCCACTGTTTTTGAGAAAAATGGTATTTTAAGGCTTCTGAAGTGTCTGTGACCTTGACCTTTGAACATATGACCTTGAATCTTTGTCAATATATTCCTCACATTATTTTCTACAACTCTCTAATAAATATAAGTATTTAAAAAGTCTACCGTTTTGGAGAAAATTTACATTTTCAATCTTCAGAAGTGTCAGTGACCTTGACCTTGAACCCTGTGACCTTGACACTTTGTCAAAATATTTCTCTCATTATTCCCTACAACTCTTTTACACATAAGTGTATACAAAAAGTCTACAGTTTTTGAGAAATGAGCATTTTCTGTCTTCGATGTGCCCATGACCTTGAAACTTTGCCGAAATATTCTTTGTCGAATTTCTTGCAACTTTGTAATGTTTATATGTATACAAAAAGTCTACCATTTCTATGATAATTGGCAATAACATCGTTCTGGAGACTTCATAACATATTCTCATAATAGGATTTTGATACAACATTCTTATGTGACCTTATTTCAAATTTGTGTCACTCCTGTTCAATGGGTCTTTATTAGGTCATACTCAGTGATCAAATGTAAGATATGAGCATGGATATGCGTTACCGTCCTTGTCATTTGTGGTATAGCTATTCTGTACAGAAATAATATGCTGTGTAAAATCCATTTCATACAGTATAGAATAATTTTTATACAGCATAAAATGATTTTTAATGGAATAAAAGTGAATTTTAATGTGTGAATCTTAATTTCATACTGTATAGAATTTCATACAGCATTATGATAAAAAATTATTTTGAATGAAATGCAATCTCTACCATAGATTAACAGGTTAAAGTTCATTTCACTTCAATTTAAGATAGATGGAGCATTGACATTCCAGACGAAGAATAAGATACATAAAACTGATCAATCATGCCAATTACTGAATTAGCTAACATTTTATTTCCATTTTGTGACTAAAGTACAACCATGTTTCCCTTTAAATAATGTACCGTTACCATCAAACCAAAATCCAGTCAATTATTGCCAGAACTATATTGTGGGGACATGCTATTATAATAAAACTACTGTATCTAATACATTTACTCTAACCATATGCATTCACAAACTGTAACATTACTGTACTACTAATTCTCAAAACAAAATTTTTAAACCTGATAAAGACTTTTAAAATCAACTTAAAAGTACAGTAGAAATTGGTATGGTGTTTTGACGAAAAATTTTCACATACTAATCCATTTCTGAATTATCCACTTTCTTTTCATCAATTTCCCCAGTCTCATTTAACAAGTCTTTTGAAGATATTCTGCGGAATTTCATATTTTGAAGGTATTTTATCTCTCCATTCCATAATTTTAAATAATTAAAGTTTCTCCCATTAATTAAATCTGGAACCTCAAATCCAACGCTGTCATATTCTGATTTTTCTTTCTCCATTGTCATTTTAATAGCCGTTTCTCTAGAAACAAATTGCTGTCCCTGGCGATTACCAATACCACGAACAATACTTATCTGGTCAAGTTCCTCCTTAAACCTATTCAAATATTCTTTAACTAAAGCAGCTAATTCAGCTTTAGATGAAGTCTTCTTTTCTAAGTCAATTTTATCTTTAATCCACATGCATCTTTCAGCTAAAACTTCTGCTTTCAAAGAAGTCGCTGCCTTAGATGTACTAACACGTTGATCCCGTGCAACTTTCCTGGACAGTTGTTGAGCTTTACGACTATTTGGATGAATAGGCTTTTTATTTTGTCCAACTTTGGCTTTTGGAGCCTTAGGCATGGTGATCTTTTATCCTGATATCCTTCAAAATCTGTGTATTAATCTGCAGCAAGAAAAATATCTATTTTGAAAAAATCAACATTTTAAATTGTCTCATCTAAAATATTTTAAAGCAAGTTTATATAATAATCTTAATTAAGGAAACTTATTGATGATTGAATTTCTATCCCTTGATATTTTAACAAGAGACCCAGAATGGGTTTTTGTGCTCACCTTGAACTGATTTACACAGATATTTTTTGTTAAAATTTGTTTACAGTGAAATACTCAAAGCCAATTACCGGTATAACTTAATAAGCTCCATTATGTGAAACATCTTACTCCCCTTTTCCCTTGGGAACTTCCTACTAAGTTTCAGCCAAAAGTTTTTTGTGTGCAGAAGACCAAAATATTTGCTAAAGTGTTGAACTTTGATACCAAAATGTGTTACAGTAACATTTGGTTAAAACTGGTGAAATATTCTTTAATTTTGCTATATATTGTATATATCTTTTGCTTGTTTAGAGTAGTGCTTAAAAAACTTAAGGGTAAGACTGTTTACATATTTTTGACCTCAGGATCACACCTTATACAAACTTGGTTCTCCAATTAATATACTACATTTATGTATTCAAGTATTCAGCTCTAGGTCTTCTGGTTTAATAGAAGATCATTCTTTGAAATATCCCCTGATGACTGAGCATCTTTTTTGGAGGGCTTTATTTAAACAAACTGAAGCTTGTACCTCTAGAATTTCTTCCTACCAAATTTGATTGAAACTGGTCCAATAGTTTTTAATGAAGTATAGAAATGTGAAGTTAACATATTCTCTGATTCAAAGTTTACCGCAAAACACATGACACAATTTCTCCATTTAAGCGCCCAAGTGGCATTATTGACCCTTGAGACCAAGCCCATCAATTCAAAATCTTAATCCCTTTTCTATAACAATGTGCCCCAACAAGTTTTGTTGAATTTGGTCAAATGGTTTCTATACAGAATTTAAGTTGAAAAATAAACATTATTTGCCAAGAGGTACTTGACATTATGTCAATCAATACTGGTGACCTATGGTATTTTGAAATCCTGAAAAATTGACCCTGGGGTCAAAAAACCATATTTCAACATGGAAGATTGTAACCCCCCACCCCAATGGTAAAAATGACCCCCCTAATATTTTTCCTAAGTTTGTACAGACACTAAAATTTTTGTTTTTATGTATTCCTAGACTAATAAGGTAATTTTATTTTCAAAATAGTCGTAAACAGAGGGGGGTCAAAATACCATGGCAATGGTATAATGACCCTCTTAATATTTTCCTAAATTGGTAAAGAGACACTAAAAACTTTGTTTATAATGTATTCCTAGATTAATATTAAAGGTAATTTTATATTCCAAAATAGTTGTAAACAGAGGGTAGGGGTCAAAATACCATGACCATGGTAATATGACCCCCCTAATATTTTTCCTAAATTTGTACAGAGACACTTTAAACTTTGATTTTAATGTATGTCTAAACTAATCAGGTAATTTTATTTTCAGAAATAGTCGTAAACAGGGCGGGGGGGTCAAAATACCATGGCCATGGTAAATTTACCCCCCCCTCTAATTTTTTTCCTAAATTTATGCAGAGACACTAGAAACCTTGTTTTTAATGTATTCCTTGACTAATAAGGAAATTTTTATCTTCCAAAATTTGTATTTAACAGGGGGGTCAAATTACCATGGCCATGGTATTTTGAACCCTCCCCCCTTATGCACCTACTCTAAGATTTTTTTTAAAGAAAAAGTGTTAATATATACCGGTATGTCTTTTAATATATAAGAACAGATTCTAGTGTCCCTGAATATTTTGGGGAAAATTTAAGGGGGGTCAATTTACCATGGCCATGGTATTTTGATTACCCCCCCCCCCCCCTCCCTTATGCACCTGCCCACTCTACGATTTTATTTTTTTTTAAAGAAAAAGTGTTAATATATGTCTATTGATATTTTTGAACAGTTTCTAGTGTCCCTGTACATTTTCAAGAAAATCTTAGGGGGGTCAATTTACCCCTCCATACTACTACCCACTCTACAATTTTTTTTTTAAAGAAAAAGTGTTAATATATGTCTATTTATATATTAACACAGTTTTGACCCCAGGGTCACGCCTTGAACAAACTTGGTTCTCCATGCCTTAAAATTACTACATGCCAAATCATTAAGCACTAGGCCTTCTAGTTTATTAGAAGATTTTTTAAATTTTGTCAAATTTCCCCCCTTTTGGCCCCCTAGAGGCATTCTCTTGGGTCCAAGCCCCTTCATTTGAACAAATCTGAATCCCTTCCCCTAGGGATACTTCCTACCAAGTTTGGATGAAATTGGTCCATTGGTTTGGGAGAAGAAGTCGAAAATGTGAAAAGTTAACGACGAAGACAGGCGAGGGACAGGATTTGTATAGGAAAAGTTCGTCTTTGACCTTTGGTCCAGATGGACTAAAAATTGACAAGTTTTTACTTACTATCATACGTTTAAAGGCATACTGTGAAATTTACTCCTTTTGGCCCCACCCACCTGTCCCCTGGGGGTCAAGGATTTCATTTGTACAATCTTAAATACCCTTTCCCCATAGAATGCTTCCTGCCAAATTTGGTATAAATCTGCTGAATAGTCTCTGAGGAGATGTCGTTTAAAGGCATACTGTCAAATTCACCCCTTTTGACCCCGCCCACCTGTCCCCTGGGGGATCAGGGACTTCATTTGTACAATCTTGAAAGCTCCACCCCTAAGGATGCTTCCTGCTGAATTTGGTTGAAATCTGCCCTACAGTTTCAGAGATGTCATTTAAAGGCATACTGTCAAATTTACCCCTTTTGGCGCCGCCCACTTGTCCCCTTGGGGATCAGGGATTTCATTTGTACAATCTTGAAAGCTCTACCCCTAAGGATGCTTCCTGCTAAATTTGGTTTAAATCTGCCCAACAGTCTATTCAGAGTTGTCGTTTAAAGGCAAACTATTAAATTTACCCCTTTAGGCCCGCCCACCTGTCCCCTGGGGGTGCTTCATTTGTACAATCTTGAATCCCCTTCCCCTAAAGATGCTTCCTGCCAAATTTAATTGAAATCTGCCTAATAATCTCAGAGGAGATGGCGTTTGAAGGCAAACTGTCAAATTTACCCCTTTTGCCCGCCCACCTGTCCCTTGGAGATCAGAGACTTCATTTGTACAATCTTAAATCCCCTTCCCCTAAGGATGCTTCCTGCCAATTTTGGTTGAAGTCTGCCCAATTGTCTTAGAGGATATGTTGCTTGATGGCATACTGTCAAATTACCACCTTTGGCCCCGCCACCTGTCCCCTGGGGGGTCAGGGACTTCATTTGTACAATCTTGAATCCCTTTTCCCTAAGGATGCTTCCTGCCAAATTTAGTTGAAATCTATCCAGTAGTTTCAGAGGAGATGTCATTTAAAGCAAAAGTTAGCGACGGACGGACAACAGACAGGATTTGTATGAGAAAAGTCCACTTTGGACATATGGACTAAAAATCAAACAAGTCTCAGCCAATCAGGAGCCACGGTTGCCATATTGGATTAAATTTTGCAATATCGGACACAAATCTAAAAGGAGACCATGCAAGAAATATGTACATCAAGTTTCATGAAAATCTGGCCAACGATTCTTGACAAGAAGTCTAAAATATTTCAGCCCATCAGAAGCCATGGTGGCCATATTGGATGGAATTCAGCAATATCGAACACAATTCTGAAAGAGGACCATGCAAGGACTATTCAGAGCAAGTTTGGTAAAAATTGCCTCAGTTGTTTTTGAGGAGAAGTTTAAAATATGAAAATTAAAGACGGACAGACGATGATAACGGACGAATTGATATAGGAAAAGTCCACTTTGACTTTGTCAACGTAGCTAGACTAAAAAGGTTGACTTACTTGTGTGGTTTTATTAAAAACCATTACATACTTTCAGAGTGTATGTCTGGACAACATATAATACTACATTCAAATTGGCTAGTTTTAATGTTATTGAATAGGCATAACACCTATTATTAGATGTTCTATCACTGGTACACCAGGTCATACCAAGGCTTGAGTGAAATTTCATTGAAACTGATATTGATTCCAACATGGGCAACTTAATTCTTTTTTGATTTATGACAAAGTTTATAAATGTAGAAACCTTAATTCTGATTACAACTGAGGCAAATTATTGAAATGTCATATAGTAAAATGTTTCGTTTTTTTTTTTTAGAACTTTCATATCAACTAAGACAAGAATCCCATAAAGATGATTATATAATTCAATCAAATCAAACTACACAAGAAATACAGAACAACAAATCTCATTTAGCTGTTCATAAATGTATGCAATACTAATTCAGTATTAATAAAGTACAGTCCCAGTCAGCATGGAGAACGTACTCGGTAATCAAGTGCACCTAAATGCAAATGTTTAATAATAAGGCTGTAAGCAAAGCACACTACAGCTGAGCTTTATTCAGGCAAGATTTCATTTCAGATATACAATGTCTATCTGCATGTTAAACAAAAATTACATCCAAAATACAAAATATTGTGTTACTGTCAATATTGATAGAGTATGTACTGTTCTGTACATGCAATATAACAGATAAATTCTCAATAGTGAGTCAAGTTGCCATGGACAATGGTGCTCATTTGTCAAGTGTGTATGGCTCACTTTCCTTTACAAACTGCTAATAAGAGACATACATTAAAGTAAAATTACAATATAATACAGAATATGGTCATGAAGATCTATTGCATTCTTTCACAAGTACATATGGATTATATCATTTCATGCATTACTTATATACAACTCACAACTTGTCAGTATTCAGATATCATTTGACTTTTGTAGTGCATGTTTTTTTTTATATATCTTTTATGATTCTATACATGCAAGAAAATTCAGTGACATTTACTTTAAATAAAATAACTGCTAAATCACAAAGCAACAAAAGTCAGTTACCAGAATAACAAAGCATCAAAAAGCAGTCTAGATTTGTGGTTAATTAACCTAGAACTCCACAATCAAATAAAAGCTAGTCTTGTACATTATACTCATGTACAAGTTTGGGTCAATAATTCAATCATTTGTCTTTCTCATTCATACACAATACTCATTCATACAAACAATACTCATTTATACAAACAATACTCATTTGTACACAATACTTATTTATACAAACAATACTCATTTATACAAACAATACTCATTTGTACACAATACTCATTTATACAAACAATACTCATTTGTACACAATACTCATTCATACAAACAATACTCATTTATACAAACAATACTCATTTGTACACAATACTTATTTCTCCAAACAATACTCATTCATACAAACAATACTCATTTGTACACAATACTCAATCATACAAACAATACTCATTTATACAAACAATACTCATTTGTTCACAATACTCATTCATACAAACAATACTCATTCATATACACTATACTCATTTATACACTAACTCATTTATACAAACAATACTCATTTATACAAAAAATACTCATTCATACAAACAATACTCATTCATACAAACAATACTCATTTGTACACAATACTTATTTATACAAACAATACTCATTCATATACACTATACTCATTTATACACTAACTCATTCATACAAACAATACTCATTTATACAATACCATACTCATTCATACAAACAATACTCATTCATATACACAATACTCATTTATACACTAACTCATTTATACAAACAATACTCATTCATACAAACAATACTCATTTATACAAACAATACTCATTCATACAAACAATACTCATTCATACAAACAATACTCATTCATACACTAACTCATTCATATACACAACACTCGTTCATACACTAACTCATTCATTGCACACTACTCATTTATACACACTCATTCACATTCAAACAATACTCATTTATACACTAACTCATTCATACACTAACTCATTCATATACACAACACTCATTCAAACACTAACTTATTCATGCAAACAATACTCATTCATATACAAAATACTCATTTATACACTTATTCATTCATACACAATACTCATTTATACACTACCGTAACACATACATAGACCATACTCATTCCTACACTATACTGCATTTCTTTCTGAACAGTGGCCTGAGGAGTGGTTTACAGTTCCTGTTTTTTCATCCCCATTAAATTCTAAATAAGTTATATATTTCCTATCTTCATTCCCATTAAATCCCCCAGCAAACACACATGCTTTTTGGAGAATGTATCTTTACAAACCACCAACCAAATGACCCTTAAATCTAGGATACTTGAAAGTGAATAATATGATGAATGTTATATAGGCATCAGGTGTTACAAAGTGTTTATATCTAACTAAGAGAGTAATTTATCAAGGATGAAACATCTGCTTTACATTACCACTGCATGCTGCTGCTGCTGTAAATGATGCCTACACAGGAAGCTAGTGTCTTCTATAACATGTCTTTGAACACTCCAGAGATCAGTTGACATGCTACACAATCAATGAATCTTTAACATAAATGACTATGAAGTCTACGAGGACACTGTGCTTGACTATATAAAGTCATAGTTACAAGATGGAATATTTAGTATGTAAATCTTTAAAACTACCCAATATGTTTATAGTATATATATCTTGTCATTATGTAATGGAAAACATATATATATATATATATAGATGCAAAGCACTTAAATTTCCCACAAGATATTTCATTTTATGTTTCACTTTCGAGATTCATTTCAATTACAATACATATTGTTTATCCAAATGAATTCAAATACTTGCCAAGCATTGGTGACATTCACATATCATAACTGAATTTAATACTCGAATAAGGTCCCTTCAACTTATGTTTAAAGGTCATATTGAGATGGTGCCTGCGTGTGACAGTGTGCACTGATGGCGTCTTTATAGTGCCGACTTACTGAAATATCATGCCACAGACATATTAACACGATATTTCACTCTGTCACATTATCCATTTCTGATACCGAGCCAACTAAAGTCCTTGTACTCAGCAATGTTGAGCGTTTAGTATTGAAAGAAGATAACCTACTTTTAACGTCTTAGAAGGATAGAACCAATGCATAACAGAACATGAAACCAACACTCTAACTACTGAGCTACATATATACAGCACTTGTACCTGCTAAAGAGTGGTGACATGCACCAATCATAACTGATTGTTAAATCTTCTATAACACCATGATAAGTCACCAATCTTTAGCTGACATTATCCAAGTATTAACATTCAGTTATATCAGAGAATATCATTTATCTTCAATCCTTAGCCAAAGTTTATCAAACATTCATACACAGATACACTGAAGTTCATACTATGTGCAAGGTTTCCTTGAGGTTTTATTAAACTGGTCAAGTAGATTTTGTATGGACAAAATTGTATTGACACCAATTCCAGTATATCCAAGTTTACTTTGTTGTTTGTGGGGGTATAATAAATTAATAATGTTATTAGTAAATTTCTAAGACAAAATGAAAAAAAACAACAACAAACAAAGACTTAAACAACAACAATGCAATACGATTCAGAGTAAGGGAAACATACCATGATCTACATCCTATTATAAACCAGTTTGGTAGCTCAGTGGTAGTGTGTTCACTTTAATATTCCGGCAGATATTTAAGAAATGACATTCTTTTTATCGTTATTCATGCGTTATGAACAACAATGGACGGCCGCAAATTGCATGACGGCGAAGCCGATCGTGTTGAATTTACGATCATCCATTGTTGTTCATAATGCATGAATAACGACAAACAGAATGTCATTTCTTATATTTACAATTTTAGTAACACTTTCACTAAGTATAAAAATAGATATTTGCTTGAACAATTTTTATATTTTTTAATTTTAAACGGTTACCCCTTCGTTAAATGGAATGTTCCAACGGATGA
>JAUMGZ010012561.1:0-20266 GCA_032359645.1 Pododesmus macrochisma | reverse complement strand
TATATCAGAAACAGACTTGTCAAATCCCCCCACTGTATTATGATGGCGGCCATAAAACTTCCTGAAAGCAGACCGAAAGTCTTGGTAGTGTATAAGCTTGGATGTCAACAGCAATCCTCTAGTGACAAATAGTGATAAATCATTCACTTCACTAAGACAATTGTTGATATCGTCATGATGTACACTTGTTTTTTCAAATTCTGCCCTTATTCTACTTAATCAATTTATCAGTTCCTTAACTTCTCAGTTAACTCGATCCAAGCATTTTATAACTTATTTCAAGCAAACCATACCATATACAAACAATGTTTTAAAACATGCATACTTGTTATAAAAATTTGCAAATTGAAATATGCCACCAATAAATACAATATCTACAAAAGAGAAAACACAATTTATAACTCGGTGCAAATGGAGGTATATCTGATATATAACGAAAATCAATCAAGTGGAAAATGTTAATTATAGTGCCATACATATGATTGCAATGCTCCTCATACCTTACAGCTGCATAGAAATAAAGTTGAACATAAATGTTAACCAAAGTCAATGAAGCAGAGCATGTAAGACACAATGAGTTTCTTTTTAAAGAAAATATTAGTACTCCCCAAACTTTTACCACAAATAGAGAAGTTCAAAAATAGAATTTAGCCCAAAGTCTTTCAATGGATAGTCTTCTAGTAGTATCCATACATTAGTTGTGATGTGTCCGAGACTTGATCTTAATGTAAAACGGACCTAATCGTCGAAAAGAAGTGTGAACGACAGACTGACCTGAACACAGGGCAAACACTTAATGAACAGACTACGTTCGTAGTATGGCATCATAAGAATAATGCTAAGTAATTTTACAAAGTACAAAATTTTAATAAAACTTACAATGTTATAAGTACATTTACTGAACACATTTTTAACAAATAACGTATTTTGGAATTTCGTAGAAAAAAGCAAATATACAAAAATAGCACTTAATACTTCATTTTAACACCATGTCTTTACTTTCATGGTTGTTATTTACACTCTTGTAAAAATAAAATTGGCTTGATGTGGAAATAATTTATGTTTTTTCAATATCATATTGTCAATGGTGTATCTACCAAATTGTAATACGAATGAGATGAAAATGGTCAACAATAAATGTGAAATGATAATGCTTGGATAAATTTAGCAAGCACATGTAGAATATGTAAAATAAAAAGGAATAATGCCCAAACAATTGTTTAACAGATATTAAGGAAAAATCATTTCAACAAAATGGGCATGAAAATGTACCCTTGTCATATTGGAATAGCAACGTTGTAATTTACTTTAAAAAGAAATCAACAAAATACAGCATATCAGACAAATCGTTACATAGCATACTTTTTCTCACTTTCTCTTTGGTTTTATTATTGCCTCAATTACATTAATATGTAATAACATAATATCATTATTTGCAAAATATCCAGCATTCCCTTTCGTTTAACAAAAATTCAAATACTAACACAAACGGATGAATATAGATATAAAACATTCACTAACGTTCATATTAATCCTTTTTGCTTTGTATTTCAGTCAGGAATTAAACATGATTTTACATCCTTGATTTCTGTGCATAATATGATTATCATGTTCATATAAATGTTAAATAAATATTCAATCTGCAAGTTGGGTTGTAACATTACATATATCTGTTTATCTATACACTCCATTCATGCATGAATCTGAAAAAAAGCTATTTTAGGAATTGGTTTTCTCTTATATTTTCGGTACATAAAGGAGTCAAAATTACAACAGCAAAATACAGAAAAATTATCGTTACCAATAATTAGTTCTACTTGTACATACAAAAATATAAATTGCTGTACAAAGAAAATTGTACAAACCTAAGAACTTTACAACTTAATTTAAACTTGACTTTGCAAACATCATAGATTCCTTAAAGGTGAGAGATTACACACTCTATAACATTTCTTTTTCAGTGCAATGTTTAACCATAAATTTACAATTTACAATTTACAATTTACAAAAACAATTTATACCACCAACAACAAAACTTTCATAGAAACTAAATCAGTAGTCAATAATAGGGGATTTCTGAAAATGTTTTTTTAAAGGTTAGTTTACAAACATTTCAATTCTGAATGAATCATGTAACATGCAGTTTCCTGCATATTTTATACTGTGAAATGCAATAACGTTTGTTATTTTCGATGTATTCTTAACTATTGTTGTATTGGTCATGAACACAAACAGATTCTTTTTCTATTTGTTCATATCTGTTGTGTCAAACCCGTCAGAATCATATCCAATTTGGGTTGCACCGATAGATTCCCGAGTATCGTCCTCATTACTGTAACTTTTTAACACATTGTCAATACTCGCAATGATGTTTTCACTGTCATCACTGTCAATTCCTGAAAAGTCGTTTGTGCCGGTCTTTTCTGATGCATCTTCCAATGTAGAAGGACCAGGGGTGTTCAAATTGTTTTCTACTTTATTATACGATACCGTTAATTTGTTTTTTCGGTCGGAGTTGATGTTCTGCTGGTGTTTGGTTTCATCATTCTCCTGTTCACTATCAGGCACAGGACTTTTATCTACCAATAAACCAACCTCCGTTTTCATTGGTTCTTTTTTTGACTCGACATGATCGCGATTAGAGTCTCGTTTTGCTATCTTATTAACTATATCACTTGACATTTGTGAAAAAATGATTTCTTGTTTATCACTTTCTGATGACAAATTCTCACAGGTATCAATCTTAATTTTTTCTGATTGATCTTTTGACTTGAAATTATCACAATTAGAACTTTGATTTGCTATCTTATCAACTAAACCTTTTGACATCTGAGAAATGAATGTTACAGATGTAACACTTTCTGATGAGCAATTCTCATAGGTATCCATCTTCATTTTGCCTGGTCGACCTTTTGAGTCGACCTGCTCGCGATTAGAAACTCTATTTGCTATCTTATCAACTATGTCACTTAACATATGTGAAATAACGGTTTCTTGTGTATCACTTTTTGATGAGCAATTCTCGTGGGTATCCACAACAATCAAATTCTCTACGTCTTCAATATCACTTCCAGGGGCTCTAGAAGAATGGTATGGGGATAGTTTCTTTGATTCAAATGTGTCATCTTTCGTACTGCCATCGTCTTCAGAAAAGGAAACTGCTAACACAAGGTCATCTGCATCAGAGTTTTCTTCTTTTGTCTCCGAATAACTTTCGTTTTCAGACAATGCATTTGACACGTGACTTTTATTTAAACTTGAAATTTCGTCAATAGTGTGATCACAAATATCCATTTCTCTAACCTCAAAGGTTGTTTCAGTTGTACAGTCCTTCAAAAAAGGTTCTGGGATAAAGTCAATGTTTTCAGTTGTAATATTTTTATTGGCTAGTTCAGACTGTCCACTGATTTTGTTTGAACTCACGTCAAACACCTGGTCTTCAGTTTCCATTGCGTCAGTACCCAAGGATACACTTGTTTCATCCTCTGAAATCTCGTCGACAGTTTCCAGTGCATCGGTACCCAAGGATACACTTGTTTCATCCCCTGTAATCTCATCGATAGTTTCCAATGCGTCAGTACCTAAGGATACACTTGTATCTTCCCCCGTTATCTCGTCGATAGTTTCCATTGCGTCGGCATCTAAGAATACACTTGTGTCGTCCCCTGTACCCTCGTCGACACTTTCCATTGGGTCAAGTTGTTGCTCATTTGTATGAATAGTGTTCCCATCAAAAGTCAAACTTTTATTTTCTAGAAGCATATAGTTTGTTATTGTCCCATCAAACGATTCTTCTAAAGCATTTGAGGGCATTCGCAGAAGAGAACGTCCCTGTTCTCCAATAATGACAACATTGTTACCCTTAGGACTTTCAGTTGGAATGCCTAGGTCAGTGTTTTTACTTGATGTTCTTCTTCGAACACAATTTGGAAGATTAACTTTAGTTTTTGTAACAGAAATTTTTTCTTTCTCAAAGAGTCGATTGACCTTAGTTGTTCCCATTCTGCATACATCTTCAATATGTATAGAAGGAGTCATTGCCACTAACAACTCTGTTGCGACGTTTTTACATAACTTGATTTCTCTGTAGTCGACAATCATATCTGGATGAATGCGTCGTACATGTTGCTTGATGTGGAAGGGTGCATCTGAACAATATTGGCAATAACAGCAAGAAAATAAAACTTCAGCATCGCGAATTTTACCCTCTACTACTGCAGTTGGGACTTTTACTTCTGATCCATTGGTACGTAGCATAAATCCTCCATGTGTTACTAAATGACGTAGATATTGATATCGACTTTGGTCTATAAAACCACACAAGTGGCATCTGTATTTCTGTATTTTGTTTGTTAAAACAACTTCTGAAGAAGATAAAAGATTGCATTAATAGCATACTGAAGTTTTAAAGTAAAGTAGAATGCATAAATGATTAAAGCGTTTCAAAGCCAATAATACTCAAATGTATTAAAGTGTTTTACATTGTTCCATGGCCACACGTTGTTTCACATGATGTTTGAAGCTTGAGAAAAAATCAGAACTACCATTCAATATATACAATTTAAATGTTTCTGTCAAATTGTTTCATAAATAGAGAAGGTTAATGCAATTGTTTTAAATGTCCACGTATGTCTGTACTTATATCAGCGTACTATAGCAGATAAGAATCAACCTGTTACTTATTTAAGCATTCTGTCTACAATTAAGATGTCATTTTTGATACATTGAACATCAATATATACCTTAACTAATTTAAAAATGTAGAGTGATGAAGACTCCAGTTGTATTTAGGTTTCAAAATAAAATATGTTTTACTTTGCAGAGAGTCAGAAAGCTGATTACTTTAGAAATCAAGCAAAACGTAGAATCGATCCTAATGACCTATTAATTGAACATACCTTCAATCTTTGTACCTTCAATATCTGTCTCAGAGTCCGATGAATCAGTTTCAGATATAACCTGGATTTTTGGTTTTTTTCGTTTAGGTTTGACAACATCTTCATCATCAGACGATTCAGACTCGTCATCAAATGCTCTAATCCTTTGCCAATTCCTTTTTTTACTCAGTTTCCGTCGTTTTGTGATAACTGCTTCTTCCTCGCTATAAGCGTCTTCAGTTGGTGATTTACAAATAGCTGGCTTTATACTCTCTGAATTCTTTGTTTCATCTTCATTTCCTGAATTAAAAATACATTAATTTAAACTCAGTCAAAGGACAAAACAAAGCAAGAACAATCATTATGAATTAAAATTTCTTTAGTGTCTGTCGAAAGGCTGCAAATAATTAATTAGATGCCTTGTGTTTACCTATATTTGCTTCATATAGTTATGGTTAGTTTTTCATCAAGTTGTGACAATATTCACATAATTATGTTTGTTTGTTTTTATTCGGGTTTAGCGTCCCTTTAACTCATGTATAGGTCATATCGAGACTGTGTCTAACATATTTATGTGCAATGTCAAAATCATTGATTTAATATTTATTGACCTTTATTGTTCAAACTTTATTTTGGAAAGAATTATTTTTTTGGTCCAACATCATCTTAGCATTAACTGCTAACTAACCATGAATTACGCTATTTGGCTCTATTATACATAAGATAACACTGTACTGTAGATGTCCTCTTTTGTGTTCAGTTGATAAAACAGAATTAGTTTCAACAATGTCAACATACCTTTATTCCACCGAGCCTGATGTTTTCGTATCTCTTCCATGATGTTTATTGGTACTGTGTCAATTTTATGGACCCTCTTAATATGTCCAGAACATTTCCCTCTATGAAACGAATATAAAATCACATTTTTATATTTACAACATATAAATGCATGACACATCTGCAAGTATTATCATGGCCAATTATTCAATTACTTTCAAAGTTAATTCAAACAAAGGGTCAACTAGTTGCAACAGTACCATCATTTTATTTGGTATGTATTCCCGAATATTGTATTAATTTTTTTTTCAAGTGCAAGACTTGAATAACAATGACGCTGCTTATCGGTACCATCTGTTGGTCGGGCGTCATCAATTGATCAACTCCGAACTACCTTCAACCATGAATGTTGTTAACTGTACCAACTAGCCCAAACATCAAAAGTTTAAATATTTGATAAAACAGTGTTGAATTTGATCCCTAAACAAAAAGGTTCATACATTGGTAAATTTTAGTTCTCCATGTCCAAATGCTATTACATATGCAAACATAAAACTTTATTTTTACAAAAAGAAATGTCTACATTTTATACTCCCTAGTGGCGCCCCTAGGTGTAGAGTGCAACCATTACCAAGAATGGTTGAAATTTGTCAAGTAATTAAGGAAGATGAGTCGAAAACCCTAAGGTTACTACCAATACAGACACGAAGTTCTAAGAATCAAGTTAATTAAAATTGTGAAAAACGTTATTTGATTAAGGCTTTTGATCCCTTGCGCCCCTTATCTAAATCCTTTAAGACTCCAAAGGACACTTCTAACCAAGAAAGCCGAATGCTAAGCAAGGGATGAAAAGATTACCCATTTTAATACCCAAGTTGTGACACAGCCGGGGATCAAACCCACAACCTCAACATGCCTCACACGAAATAATGACTCTACCAAATGAGCTACCGCTGTGGTCAATATGAAATATTGTAGGCAGATTCATTGCGAATGAGTCAGGGATTATTAAATTAATCCATACAATGAACCTTTTATTAAAACACAAAATCCAAGATATAGTCCAGCAAATTAAAGATGGTAGCAAATGTAATTAAGAAGTAAATAAAGTCACAGCTACTCTACTTATATTTCCCCCCAATATGTACATGTAACCACAAACAATGTTTCATATTTGTAATTTTTCCTAACTTTAGAATAAGGAATCCTGAAATCTGACCAATGAAGTGAACAAGAGCTGTTGGAGAACAGCATAGTTCGCATATTAAAAACATTTTTGAAATGAGTAAAAATCGTAACGGGGACAATACAGGATGTCCCATCTGAGATAATAGATCAGAAACAATTACATGTGGTAGTTTGACCAATAAGAGGCCTTGGCCATTATCTTTTGATAATAAATCGGAAAAAATCATATGCCGTTGAGATTATGATGTCGTAATACATATGTATACCAAATTTGAACGGAATCAGACAATATTTAAATCAGAGGCCATGGTAACTTTTTGGAACAACAGTTTGAAAAAGAAATGAATGCATTCATTTAAATGAACTTTACACCTCAAAACAACCCCCATTCCAAATATCCACATCCTAGTGAAAAAAATTAATTATATGCTAGTGCATTTCAACACTTGCAACAAAACTTTAACCTTTGATTGAGGCATAAAAAATATTCCAAATTCACTCCACTAATTGAGTCTTATACCCCCAAAAATACTCTCATACATAATATCAGCACAAAAGTACACATATTTGTTTTTTAACTAGTGCATTTCAAAAACTTTAACCTGGAAAAAGTTTAAGTCCCAAAACATGTCAAAATACAGGATTTAGATAAAACATTCCAATATCACTCTGCTATATGAATCATATACCCCCAATCTACCCTCATGCCAAACATCAGCCAATCTGATTAAAACCAGATCTACGCTGCTTCCGTTATTTGGATATCGCATCGCAGGGTAGTAGATCTAGTTTTAGTCAGATTGAATATCAGTATCCTAGTACACATATTTGGTTGTATACTAGCCGTTCATGAAGATGAAAATGTGAAAAGTTTACGCACGACAGACGACGATGGACAAAGAACGATCACAATAAGTCACTTTGAGTCTTAGGCTCAGGTGACCTAAATCACATATTGCAACACTTAATGCTCCTATCTTCTTTCCTAATTGAGGTATACACACCAGGTCTGCAATAAAGACATTTGATCTATTTCTGGTTTCAACTATTATTAAATTCATAATGAAAATTCAATTTACATAAATTGTTACTAAAAAAGTATCGTACTAACCTTGGGTATTGCCTATATGAGCACTCGGGACACTTGAAGATCTTTGGATAATGAACGTACACATGGTTGTGCAAACTCTTAAAGAGTTCCAACTCTTTAAAGCAGACCAAACATTTAAACATTGGTGGATCAGCTTTCGTTTTTTCAATCATATTTGAAGCTTTCGGGTATCGCTTAAACATACTTAGATCATCACTGCTATATTTCTCAGATTCTTTTACTTCGTCAAGATTTGGAATTTTAGTTAAACTAAATTTCAGTGTTTTTCTCTTGTGCTCATGGCGGACATGGCTAATAAGATGAGTTAAAGATCTGCTGATAAAGTTTGTGCAAAAACCACACTGAAACTTTGTATTTTGGTGTTTCTTGTTCCTGTGGTTCTGAAAGGCTGTTGTTGAGGCATATATAGACATGCACTGTACGCAGACAATATGGTCAAATCCTTTTTTAGAAAAGTTCATTGCCCCCGAGTTTGATGCGCTTTCTTCTTTGTCGTAATTATTCATGACGTATTCATCATCATCATCATCATCGTCATCACCACCTGCATTTTCCGTGTCTTCTGTACCACATATTTGACTTGATGTATCCTCTTCTGTCAAATCAGATTCATCACCACTCGTATCGCCATATCGAGATCTATATATTGCTTTCACTTGTTCTATCCGCGAGCATTCTTGGGGTTCACAGTTGTTTACGTTGGGATGTTCTTTATTAATGTGTTGTTCAACCAATGAGTGGTTACTGTTGGTCATTTCGCACAAAGGACACGTAAATAGGTTCCTACATAATTTTTCATGATCTATATGCCTAAATGTGTTTGAAAGATTCGTAAAGGTGGATTGGCACGATTGACATTCGAATAATAATGTTTTTTCCAAACTCCTCTCTTTTGAATCTCCATGAACTTGAATGTGTCTGTAAATAACCTCTCTGTTTGTTGAATGATATCCACAAATCTTACACCTAAAATATTCACCATCATTATCATCGATATGCAAATAGTTGTCACTTATGCTTTGGTCTCCAAACGACTCGGTCGAATTTGTTGTCCCTCGACGTTTGTTGGCTACTTTATTTTCCACCTGTTGTTCTTCTTTGTTTGTGCCAATAAGTACAATCTTTATCTGTTCAAATTTTGTGCAAACGTGTGGTATACAAGTGCGAGCTAAACCATGGTCCTGTTTAATATGATCTTGAACTGTTATCCGTCCAATGTCAACGAAACTACACATTGGACATCTGAACATTTGCTGACAAAATGGATCCTTTTTAAAATGTTCGAAAATATCTAGCTTGTTTGAAAAGCTTTTGTGGCACCCATGGCATTTAAATACCATTTTGCTTTCCATCTTTCGTGAGTTTCCACTTGTCTTCCGTTTCTTGGTTGTGGACATGTTGTGATCACCTTTTGATTTGCTTATTTTTTCAGATGAAGCATTACAATGTTTCGATTTTGTTTTAATGTTGGCATCAGGAACTGATGATGTCTTGTCTGTCGTTGCTTTTAAGTTGGATTCGGTTGATTCTGGTCGACTCATTAATTTTGCAGTTTCCAACTGCTTCAATTTGTTTTCCTTCCTCTCCTTCACAACAGATGGATGCTTCTTCAGTATGTGCTGCTCGAGACGGTCCTTGTTTTCCGCATAGTGCGTGCAATGGATGCAAGGAATTCTTTTCCTTTTCACACCAACGTTTGTTGGACTGGTTGTTGTTTGATTATCTTTTGGTGTCACTTGTCCGTCCACTTGTTTGCTTCTTGGGGGTATTATTTTTGATCGATTTGCATCTTTCATATGAATTTGCAGGTGCTTTGATACTATTTGTTCAGTTGCTGCCTTAAATTGGCAGATGTTGCATCGAAATATGTTCCCTTGTCGGATAACTTTAGGTTTAGTGTTTATACCATCAAAGTTGCCTTGCTGCGTCATACTGACTGGCGACAACAGTACTGATGGTCGCATGGAGACAGGTATATCTGATTTACTGACGCTTATTTTCAGTTTTATCCCAGAAGGTGATGGTCCTTGTTTTTCAACGTGTGAAGAGTTCAAATCCATTTTATCAACAGAGTCGTCATCAGAAGGATCATCAGAAGACATAGCAATAACTGCTATATTTTCATCACTCGACAAATCATTTTCTTTACTCGTCCTTTTTTCGACCTCAATATTTTCTCTTTCCTCGTCCAAGTTCTCATTTGTTGAGGGACTGTCATTCCCGTCACCCTTTGTGAATTGGTGTGTTAGAGCTTGTATGTTTGATACCCTTTTATGCATTCCTTTATTTAATCTGTTGATGATTTCCTCTTTCGAGATGATAGTATACTTGTATTCCTTTTCTGAATGACTACGATTACTATGACGACAAAGTCTATGCCATTCCAACTCTTCGCGGGAACAATATCCACAGGTATAAAAACCAATGCGAAAGTGTTTCAGTATATGTTTATGCAAGGAATAACGTCCTTTGAATGATGATCGCTTACATACTACACAAATTAAATCGTCAGAATGTTTTCCTATCTGGAAGCAAGATCTTAACTGCATGTGCAAAATGTCACTCCCAAGTACAAACTCTGTTGGTGGCATATCTGCATTCAGACTCTTACTTTGTAAATCGTTTTCTGTTACGGCATTACTTTCTGTGACATCTGAACTACCAACATTTGATAGATCCCCACTTGACCGTTCTTTCACTTCCTTAGTATTATCTGGTTGAGATGTATTCATCGTTTTTTCAACTGGTTGACAAGCCAATATGGCCTTCTTTTTGTGAGTCAAGTACTCATCTATCGGAGTAACTACAATTCTGTGATAACGAGATTTTGTATGACCAGAAACAGAATCACTGGTGAGGCTTCTCGAAGGCTTGTGTGATTGTGGCTCTAGTGTCGTATTGATAATCATTTCTGTAACTGGCGTATTCGCGTTATTTGAAGAAACTTCTGGCTCAGTGCCAGAATTGATACTAGAGTTCATCGTACATGGGTCAACATGAGAATCTTCGTTAATAGATTCGACGGTCGAAGTACTGCTTTTTGTCGGACTATCTTCACCCTGTTTGAAACATGGGTATAGTGTAGCATTGTGTCGATTAGTGATGTGAATAATCAGCATAGCCCTTGATTGAGTAAAATAGTTGCATTCTGTACAACGCACCTCTTCGGAAAATACATTTTCTGGCGGGATGTAAAATGGGCGTTTTTGTCGGCAAGAATTGGTGGAGTCTTTTTTGTTTGTGTCAACTGGCTTAGCAGTAGGGCTTGACTGATTCTTTTTCTTGTCCAATCGATGTCTTAGTTTAACAATCTGTCCTAATTTGTCTTTGTGTTTTTCGACCATGTGTCTTCTAACCCACTCTCTCCCAGTAGATCTATAATCACAATGACAACATTTCAGCAAGTTCAGATATTGCCTCTTCTCGGAATGTATACTAATATGTTCTTGTAAACTCTCGATTGTTGCAAATCCTTTTTCACAATCTTTACATGCAAAGCGCTTTGATACTTGACTTTTATAGGGCGTGTCTTCACTTCGAGCGTCATAGCTTGCTTCTGACGAGTGATCATCCTGATCCTTCTCCCCTTGTTGTTGTTGCTGTTGTTGTACAGTTCTTTTGCTATTTGTCTTTGTTGTTGCATCATCAACATTTTGTTTGTTACGATTGATTTCTTTTGGGTGGACAACCTCAAAGTGTTGTTTCAACTCAACTTCAGTTGAAGCAACAAATATTCCACATTTATCACACGTGTAGACGTCATCTTCAATTTCTATCAAGTCCATGCCGTCATCTTCGTTTTGGTGTGTTGATAAGTGAAGATTGAAAACAGCAAGGTTGTCAGTGCAATAAGTGCATTTGTCACAGAAGTATACCGGAACATTGCACGATATTTCCTTCACTGTAACGTCGTTCGCCACGCTAAAATCAGTATGACCATGGTCCTTTATATACTCCAGCATATTTCCTATGTATTGGCATTTCTTACAGCAATAAAGTGTGATAGAATGGTTTCCAACATGTGCACCCATATGGGCTTGAAATCTCTTAAGAGTGTCAGTTCCTGTCGGACAGAGTGCACACACAAAACGTCGGTCGCGCGGAACGGTACTTCTGTCGTGCACTTTCAGGTGCATTTTAATCTCAAGCTTATTCTTGCTTACAAACGAACATTCTTGACACTTGTGAAATCTATGTTCTTCAACTTTTTTTGCAATTTCCGCTCGAGAAAGTCCTTTGTGTTCAAGCGATATATTCAATTCATTGACGCTGTACTGTTTTTCATTCAAAACATCTCCTTTGAGACTTGTTGTCTCCAAATGAGACTTTGGTTCAATCGACACTTCCTTTGCGTTTGGTTTGTCTTCAGCTATATTCACAGCATTTTTTGGAGTACTTATTGTGTTAGAATCGAGCGCGTTTATTTGCTTTTCCATTTCTTTACGAGGATCTGGGACACAAAAGTAAGGTCTCTTAGCGGTATTTAATGTTTGCAACGGTGCTAGATTTAAATCACTCTGTTGAGCTGATGTGCAATCGTTAGTCTCAGCTATTATTTCTGGGGAGTTTGCATGATGGTCGTTAGATGGCGTAGTATTGTCTGCTTGCTGAATGTCCTCTTTACAAGTGTTCTGTAATAGACGTTCATAATTGTTTATTTTTCGCATTTTACATACCAGTCGGATGAATACACATATCTGACGAGACTGCTGTGGATGAACTTTGCCTATGTGCTTAAGGATCTCTCTTTTATCTGAACCAGTAACTGGGCAAACTGGACACTTCACAAACTTCAGAGTGTTTTCTTGTAAATGTTTGATAAGCTCGTTATTAGAGGGATACACATTTTCACATTTATTACAAGGAAAGGTTGTGATTTTAGAATCATTGTAAACACATGTACCGATATGATCACTATATGCCTTCAAAGAGTTTGTGTCAAATTGGCACATAGCGTTATAGCAAGAGAATAGCATTTTTGTCGGCTTTCTTAGATGGAAACTCTGGAAATGCCTGAAAAGATGTGGAATATCTTCTTCTATTTGTCCACAATGTACACATGTAATTGTATCTAACTTGCCATGACTTTTTGTCAAATGCACATGGTATTCAGCAGGCGTTGAACAACTATAACCACATTCACGTATCCAGCATTTATAAAAGTTTGTATTCTCTTTATGATCAGAAGCTCTATGTACGGCTAAGTCTTTCTTGTCATCACTGTCTTTCTTTGTTTTGTCAATTTCTGATGTAGACACGTCCTCTACGACATCCTTTTCGCTTTCAACTAATGTATACGACTCAGAAATTGTTATCTGCATTTCAGACCCTGAACTACGCCTTTTCGTTGTTGTACTTGATTTATTTCCCTGTTCTTGTTCTCTTCCACCTCTCCTTTTGGCTTCTGGATCATCGCTTTTCTGCGTTAAAGCGCGTCCATCTTCCTTACCTCCGTCGTCACCATTTTTTTTATCAACTGAATCACTTTGCAAATTCTTCTGGATGCTTTCTCCTTGTTTTGAAATAACATTTGCATCATCCTGATTTGTATCTGTATCCAATATTTCTCCTGCAGTCGATGACGTTTTGTTGTTATCCGAAGTTGCAGACTCTATAACATTTGGCACATTTTGTGCATCCTTTTTGTTAGTTTCATCCGCCTCGTTACCTAAATCCTCATCATCTGATATTACCAAAACACTGTCGCCCAATTTATTCTCTTGTTTTATATGTATCCCAGGTTCCAACTTCACACTGATGTGCTCCGATTTTATAGTTGCATTTAATGATGTACCATACTTCACTGAATTAAGAAGTTCTTCAACTTTATGGCACGATGGCTCTTTTGGAGGCCTTGGAGGGATAGGGCACGTTTGGCATTTTCTTTTATAAAGATGCAGATGTTTCCATATGTGAGCTCGAAACATGTATTCATAAGGTGTGACGCATCCACAACCACATGTAAAATTATCTCCATCTTTGCTTAAGAATAAACCTCCTTTCTTTTTATCTAGAGATATGTCCTTGCTAGCATCATTGCTTGTTGTTTCCTTGCTACTATCGTTTGCTGTAATTTCAGTGTTATTATCGTCAATAATATTAAGCGGACTATTAGTTATTGCAACATCATTATCACCTGCATTTTCGTGTTGATGTCGTTTAACTGCAATTTGTTTAACCATATTTGGAAGGGCTTGTGCCACAGCCCTACTGTAGTCCACGGTTATTCTCGATCGAATGTCATTTCTTTTCTCGGCAGATTTATCCTCCTCATTATCAACTTCTTTTTCCTGATTGATTGTAGTATATTCTGGATACAGCAACTCTATTGACAATTCCTTTCCATCAATTTTAGTTTTGGTTCCAGAAGCTTCAAGAAATTCTTTCACAGTTGTACCTTCTCTTTCAATTAACATCAACACCAAGTCTATGAAACACTTTAAAGTAACGTCAGTTACTTCACCCAGTAGTTTGTCTGAAGTGATATGCTTTTTCAAATGTTCGAAGAACAGTGATCTTGTGGAGAATATGTCCTTGCACGCCCTGCACAGGAAAGAGCAAAATCTCATTTTGAAAGTAGTGAAGATTTTATTCAATACGTCAGTAGAGTCCCCAACTAAATGATGATTCCATATATGAAAACATTTTTCTACATTTTCCGAAACTACTTTATCAATCAAGTTGTCTAGTTCAATTTTTTTGTTTTTGGATGGATCTGGAATATGGTGCTGTTGTTTCTGAAATGTATCTGGTTGCACTGGTGCATTGCTGTGTTCCGTAGATTTGGGTTGTAATGTTTTCTGAATAGTTCTTGAAGGAACATCAATCTGGTTATGTGACGTGATGCGTCTTGGTTGTGCAGCAGCATTCGATTGTGCATTGTAATGTTGTGAAGATTGTCCTGATTGAGCAGCGGCAATTAGTTGTGCATTATACTGTTGTATAGACTGTGGTACCTGACTACTTTTCGGAGGATTACTTTGATTGTGTAAAACTGATTGTCCTGCATGTGAATTGACCGTCTGCTTTGCAATATATCGTGTCCAAGGATTTTGTTGCACACGCATTTGATCATTTCCTTTAGAAACAATGATTTGATTCTGTGTCGTGGAGTGTCCGGGTTGAGTTGCAACTTTCTGTTGTTGATTATACTGCTGCATACATTGCGGTTGTGATATTGTCTGATTAGAACACTGTCCATTAGCAACAATATTCTGTTGTGGGGCAAACTGTTGTGAGAGGTTGAACTGCGGTGGCATCCCGACTGTGTTTTGGGCAGAGGATTGACGTGGTAAAACAAGTACTTGTTGATGAGGCTGTACAAACCTATTACTCTGTAATCCAAGTGTGTTTTGTTGCAAAATATTTGACCGATACACAGGCGTGTTCTGTAAATATGTTTGTCCTTGTCCTATAACCTGTTGGTTGTACACTACTGATTGCTGTTGTACAACAGTCTGCTGCTGAATAACTGTTTGTTGTAAAACTGGTCGTTGTTGTAGAATCGTTTGTTGTATAGGTGGTTGTTGAGATACAGGTACTTGGAGATTAGAGCTTTGTTGTTGAATACACGAAGAAACTTGCTGGTTTGACAAAATGTTCGGAAATTGATTGGAGTAAGCTGAATTTTGTTGATTTCCATGTTGATGTTGTGATCTTTGAGCAAGTTGTTGAGCATGAGGGAGATTCACCTGTTGTTGTTGTTGTTGTTGTAAAGTTTGATAATTCGATTGTTGTTGCTGTTGTTGATTTATTTGCCTCGGTTGGGTTGTCGTGGTGTCTCTTCTTGCTGCTAGGTACTGCTGAGAAGCGTTTTGTTGTCCATAATTTTGCAACATCATTTGACCATTGTTGGCACTTACACATTTGCTCATGCCCTGGTTAAGGTTAATCGCCAATTGACTTGAAGACTTACCGGCCGCTTTTGATGTATCTGGAAGGCTTTGTGTGTTTGGAAGAGATTGTGTATAGCTAAAATTTGCTGACTGTTTTTGTTTATTTGAAATGGCAGTGTTATGGAATTGTTGTCTCACTTGAAATGTCGGTGCAGGTGGAACAAGCACATGACCAACACGTGATCTTCCTTGATTTTGATTGACTTGGTCAGTTTGACGAGATAGTGTTTGATTTTTAAGATGATCTTCATACGTTGGCAAGGGTACAGAAACTATTCTGTTAGGGACTTGGACTTGCATACCTCCAATGTTTGGTTGTAACTCTGTTTGTAGATTGATGAGACCTAGTAGTGTATCAGACCTTATTGTTGGTTGCTTTTGTGTCTTTTCAATAGGGTATTTAGAATCTGTTCCTTTCCTTGACGATCTTTCAAGAGTTGTCCGTGTGTCGTTTGTTTTTTCAATCTCTTTATTTGTGTTTGTTTCGGCAATGTTTCCTTGATTCAATACATCAGCCGTTGGCGATTTCGGTTCCTGGTTTGGCCTTTCTTTACAAGATGCAGTGGATGCTTGTTTTATTTTCCATTGTGCTAGACGGTCCCTCAATTCTCTCTTTTTTGTTTCACTTAATTGTAGACTTTCTTGGCGATCTTTTGTCTCTGCAGAATTATCAAGTATGTCATCCCCAAATGAAATATTAGTCACGAAGTCTTGCTTTTGAGGTCGATTTGAGTCGTTTTCTTCAATGTGTTCATCTTCAGCAAGGTTTGATGATCGTTTTAGAGATTCAGATATATTTGTTTGAGATCGGTTAGGATTGATCTTGCTGTCCAAAGCTTTGGTGGTAGATTCTTTCAACATTGTTGGTTGAGTATTGTCCAACTCCTTTCCCGTTGTTGAGTCACCGTTATCAGCACTATAAGTAGAACTCATTGCTGTAGTGTCACTTATATGATTGTTAATACCTATTGGGTTATCAACATCTTTTGAAACTGTGGTTTGTCCTTTTAATAGCAACACTTCTGGTGGAATTTGTGAACTTTCAGATGACTCTGTTTGCAAAAGCTGATCTTCAACTGAAGGAGGGTTGCTTTCCTTTGGTGGTTTATTAAATAAATGTAAATGTGACAACTCCTGTTCATTTTGGCTTCCTGGCGGATCTGTTTTTTCAAATTCGTAGTTTGAGCGTTCGACCAACAAATCTTTGTGTGCATCGTCAAAGGTGCCCCCTTGTTTGACAGGTAAATCTTTAACGACACTCGTTGATGAATTCGTTCCCTGGTCTGAATGCGCAGTTGCATTATTGTTTACACAGTCGGTTTCACGTGATATTTTTTCACTTGATTCAGTGTTCGCTACATCTCCTGTATCTGTTGTTAATTGCATCGTTACATCGTCATCACTTTCTCTAGCCTGAATTTCATTTTCAGTACCTGCATTTTTATTAACACAACCAATCTCACATAGTGATTCTTTTGTACTAGAATCTGTGTTCTCCAATTCTTCAGTGTCAATTTTCGATTGAACATTTTCAGTACTTGCTATATCAATCGAAGATTGACCGTTTTCGTTTACGACTGATAGGGAGTCGACTTTACCATTGGATTGAACTTCTTCAGATCTCAGCACTTCATTAATAGGAGATGGTGCATTTCCCGAATCAGTGAGTGAACGGCTGTCATCAGATACACTAGAAGGTGTCGACAACATACGAGGTACATCTGGTGATGACGGAGAAGAATGAGACATTCTATCATTTCCAGCAGAAGAATTCTTTCGCACAAATCCTTGAATTCTAACAGCTCCTTCCGATTTTATTTTTTCAAATATTTGCTTTATCTGTTTCAAGCCTTTAAGACCCCCGTTAGCTTCGGTATGACTGGTCTTAATATGCATATCAACCATTTGTTTCGTTCTAAAATTGGCACGGCATTCAAGACAAACATAAGGTAATTGCTTAATGTGTTTTGCGATATGCTCTTCAAAGGCCCTGGTGCTTTTGGAGGACAAATGACAGTGATCGCATGTAAATGTATCATCACTGTACCTAAATATAATATATGAGCGTTGAAACTCTGTGTTTGATGAATTGGTTGGTGACGGCAATTCTAATCCTTTCTTCTCAGCATTTGTAGAAGCTACACTCTGATTGGAAGGTTGTGGAACTACCGGTTTGGTACACTGTTTCATTTTCGGTGCATTAGTTTCAGTGTTGACGACATCCGACGTTGGTTCTGGAGATATGTTCTGCTTGTTATTATGAATATCTGCAAGAACTCTTGCATTGCTTTGGGGTTGAACTGTAGAACTTTCCATACCTACATCCATATTTAAACTGCCTAAGTCTTCTGCGTTAGACTCTACCTTACCAGTTGCAGGCTGTTCATCTATGCTATTCTGGCCTGTCAAATCAGCATTTGAACTTGACAGCGTTTCCTCCATCATTTCAAAACGAAGATTGCTGACATGTCCAGCTCTTTGGATCTGAAATCAAGAAGAAACATCGTGTCAAGTAAACTAAACAAATATAAAGTCATACTATAGCTGCATATTGTCATGTAAACCATTAGAAAGAAGGCACATAACGCATCAAATAAGTCTCGATTTTATAAAATATACATACTTTTGCGCGTCACCTTCTAGCACTTGCTATAAATTAATATAAACAATTATCCCATATAGAATTTATTACCGACTGACACCTAATATATAAATTCAAAGTTAATACCCTTTGTCGATCAATGCATAACAACTTTCCAAACAAAAAGTAAGAAACATATTTCAGTTATTTCATTGGGAAAAGTCAAAAAAATAATTAAACAGTAAGCAATAGACCATAAACGCAATTGACAAGAAAAAAAACTAACTTACTAAATACAAGAGGCCCATTTACCCTTAACGGTCACCTGAGAAATCCAGGTCAAACATTGGTAAAACATTTTCACCAGTTCTAATCGGTCTATATGACAATTACCCTGACCCTTATGAACCTTCCCCTCCCCAACCTCTACTTGAGTTTAAATTATTATCCTCATCATCAAAGGATCACTTTGTGTTAAGTTGGTCAAAATCCACCAGTTAGGTTTCAGAGGTGTCTTTTGAAGGTTTTGCACTGTGATGCATTATGGCCACATCCCTCAGCCACCTGGAGGGTCGGCACCTTCCTAAGTAAGATTTTGAGCATCATCATAGGAGATGTCTTTTGAAGGTTTTGCATTCTTGGCCCCTTATGCCCGCCCTAAAGCTCCCCTTGGGTCAGTCCTGTCTTGAGTTTTGAATTCTGATCCTTATGGTCTAAGCATCATTTTGTTAAAGGTTGGTCAAAAGCCACCAATAAGTTTCAGAGGAGATATCTTTTGAAGGTATTGCACTCTGTGACCCCTTATAATCCCACCCCTCAGACCCCATGGGGGTTAACCCCTTCCTAATATAAATTCTGGTCTTCATTATCTAAGCATTATTCTGTGAAAAGTTGGTCAAAATCCACTTTCAAGTTTCAGTAGAGATGTCTTTTGTAGGTTTTACACTCCGTGACCCCCTCTTGGGTATATATTCTGATCCTCATCATCTAAGCATCATTCTGTGAAAGGCTGGTTTAAAATACTCCTGCAAGTTTCAGAGGAAGCGATGTCTTTTGTAGGTTTTAAACTATGTGACCCCTTATGGCCCCGCCCCTCAGCCCACCGGGGGCCCCTTCTCGGGTATAAATTCTGATCCTCATTATCTAAGCATCATTCTGTGAAAAGCTGGTCAAAATCCACTTTCAAATTTCAGTGGAGATGTCTTTTGTAGGTTTTACACTCTGTGACCCCTTCTTGAGTATATTTTCTGATCCTCGTCATCTAAGCATCATTCTGTGAAAGGCTGGTCAAAATACTCTGTCTTTTGTAAGTTTTGGACTCTGTGACACAAACGGCCCCGCCCCTCAGCCCCCTGGGGAGTCGGCCCCTTTTTGAGTATAGATTCTAATCCCCACCATAGGCTGATGATTACCACCAACTTTCATCAAAATCTAACTGACGGTTTCTGAGGAGAAGTCAAAAATATGATTGTTTACGCACGACGACGGACGAAAAGTGATCACAATAAGTCAACTTAAGTTTTTCAAACTTCAGGTGACCTAATAGTACAAACTCACTTCATGTTATCGACTTAACAAATCATGACATACAATGTATTATTTATAAATGGAAATCAATTAATTGACCATTGAATGCATACCTGTCAATGGCGTCATATCCTTGAAATCCATTATTGCCCCTTTAAATGTCAACTCTGGAGTATCAGTCCCAAGATTTGCATGCAAAGTACCAGATATCATTCCTCTGAACCTTTACACTGAAAACAATAATAAATTAATTTAATTTTACATTTTCATGAAGGTGGTCGACTCTTCAATTCCATTTCCATCTTTTTGT
>JAUMGZ010012550.1:0-10147 GCA_032359645.1 Pododesmus macrochisma | reverse complement strand
ACTTTGACACATGAATAAACTTACAATGAACAGAACCTACTTTGGGGTAGGTCAGGTTTACATTTTGTAGTCAAATACTTTACTTTTCCCGGCGAATTTGATGCTTTGCATCAATGTTTTCTTGTTAGCTTACTGAAATTGTTTGACATTTGACGGTTGCTCTATGTGGTCTTGACGGACCAGCTTTTGGTGTGAACGTAACGCTATATTCGGCGGTCATTCTATTTACGGACATTGTCAATAACATAATATAATAATAATTAAGGTTAGTAGTACGCAGCGGGTATATTCAAATGGACATATATTCGAACTATATATCTAAATATAATAAAAATCCTAGTCATAAAAATGTCGTCAATAAATGAAATGGTACGCAATAAACCCCAATTCTATATCTGCATTACATACCCATAAACCAACACTGGAAAAGTCTACAATTTCCAGTCGACAAAAGATAGACCAGAAAGCGATACTTATGAAACTGAGAATTAATACAAAATTCTAAAGCACAAATTAACATATTTAAAAATTATTTGAAAAATGTTGTTTTATTGGAGACCTTTAAACTGAGTGTGCCTTTAAATGTTTACATTGTGCCAATGTAAAGTTTTACAAAGCTAGACATTTTAGTTAAGTTGTGAGTTTTTGTTTTCAAGAAAAATTATTGTGTTTAACATTACTTTGAGTCTTATCGCGAAAAGAAGAAACGGGAGAAAGAATAGAATAACAGGAAAGAAATGGCATCGGTAAACGTTCGGGGCTAAATTGGGAATTGAGTTTAATCAAAGGAGTTGCTGTAACATATAACTAAGCATGACCAAGGTACTTCATTAACAAGATGATTGTATGCTGTTGTTTTCTCTAATCAAAGATACATTAATCAGTACACTATTCATAAAATGCAGTATTTGCGTTTGCATTGATTAAGATAATTTACCGTGTAGTGGCAATGTTGCAGTAACTTTGTTATAAAAGACAAAATTGTATCGATTTTTAGGTTGAAATATCGATACAAAACTTGCCGTACGGCGCTTATCTGAGATATATTCCGTGTGGCTGTTATCCGAGATAGATTTCTTATTTATGGACTTCTGCTGTTATAATGATGTAATATCTTATGTTGCGCCTTGTTCATTCTCTTTATTGATGATAATTTCAATAACCAGTCGATATTTGCCGATAACATTCAAGCTTGATTAACCTTAACACAACAAAGAAACTACATCATACCACAATCACCGTGTAATTATGACCAGAAAGAACGCCATCGATATGCTCATTAAAACGTGCCTACTCCAGAGAGAAACCGCTCGATTCAACATAAACGACTTTGCATGTACCTATAGTATCGTCTGAATGAAAAAGCAGAAGTTTTTTATATTAAACGAATAATCAGTAATAATCAAACGATAAACAGTTTATTTTGTTTTACTATACTTTTCAAGCATATTAAGCGCCAATAGTTAAATCAATTAAAAAGTGCAGAACCTCTGTACAGCGTTAAATTTTGTAATTACTCTTCAATATTATATTATTTACTTTGTTCTTTTATTAAATTTACAATAGTAGAACTTTCAACAACGTTCATATTGTTGTAATTAAAAGTGTTTGTTTAAACTTCATATCACAAACCATCTGGGCAATTTTAACAAAATTTGCTGTACACATTCATCTGATGGTCTCTTGAAATTGTGCCCGACGTTGCCGACCTCTAGTCAACATTTGTGTCCGACGTTGCCGACCCCTAGACAACATTTGTGTCCGACGTTCCCGACCTCTAGCCAACATTGCCGCAATGGATTCTGACAGATTTGATTCTAGCTCTTTGCCAAGAGTTTCTTGTTACGAATAGTCATATTTTCACGAAACTTAATGTAGATGTTCTTTCCATGATCCCCTCGTCTTTGTTCATTATTTATTATTTTTGCTAAAACCATTTTGCTTCCTATATTTGATATATCTATAAATTGTCTATTTTAAATCAATTTTCTCTTCAGTGCACATATATATTATATACTTTAGTAGCCCAGACAAATCTATACGTGTTATCACTTTCCCCTCATATCCAACCAGGATGCAGTGATGCAACGACAACATGTAACATTGTTACCGTTAATCTTGGCTACCACACCAACATGCACACTCGATTTAGCAATATACAATACCAACTCTTTGCAGTGCGGAACAGATTTTATATAGTTTTATGCATTCTATCATAGAACACTAATTGAACTTTTAATTACTTTTTTATTGAAAATACGTTTACATCCGTTTGGGACATATTGAAGTGAAGTATGTCGAGTTCTATTATTGATGTTATATCTTTATGGAAGTAATACATTAAGTAGTGTTTACCGAGTGCATTATTTTAATATCAAGTAAACTAAGCATGAACAATATATTACATCGATCTAAATCGAAGTACTAAGGAACCCCATGTGGGGATTATGTTGTAATCTTTATTTAGTAACGGTTCTCGATAGCATCGTGTAACTAAAAAGGATTTTACGGACAAATTCATTCACCTTAGTAAGCGTAGTAGCAGACATTTTAATTAAATCAGAAATCTTCCAATATCCCAAGAAAACTTAAGCAAGAATAACAAAACCTTAATTGCGATTATTTTTGGTCAATTTCATAAAAACTATGCTGTCTATTTGTTCAATAACCAACAATCAATACTAGAACCAGTTAATTAAATATTTCGCAAAATAGTAAATATTTGCAGCTTATATTTAAAAAAGAAAAATCAATTATTTGGCATAGACATATTCCAATAATATGTTTTTAACGGTATGAAGCATTTGATGAGTAAATACACAACAGTAAAGAGATGTGCAAAAAACAATCCACGTTTAAATAGAGTGACAAATGCCTAGGCAAACAGCAAGTTCTATTTTCATATCTTTAAATATGTAATCAATGAAAGGAATACTTCATTTCCTCCGTTTCCTCCAGAATGAAAGTAAATATACTGACTTCACAGTAGTCCTTAAGACTACTAATCCATGCAGACTGACTTAGAACGATCAATCAGCACGAAACTAGCACGAAACCAGACGGTGTGATTAAACAGGATAATGAGGCCTCGCCCTTCCCACAATATTAAATACACTTTATGGCGCTGCAAATCATCTCAACAACCAACCGTAGATGCAAAATATAGTGACAATGGTCTGCATTCAGTAAACTCGCAGAGGTACAACAGTAACACCCAGGCCACCTTTAACTTCCATGTATATATATGCCTAAAAAGGGGGACCGTAGGAGAGCAAACATTCATCCAGTTCTTTGTCAGAGTGACAGAGAAACAAGTTGGCTTTAAGTAATTGTTATTACAGCAGTGTCAGCTCAAAATAATAAACAACAAACAACCAGAAGGTCAGATACAGGGACCCAGCCTTCCCGATATATGGAGCTTTCAACTGGAGCCCTTCATTCAGTCCCAGTAGTATTGTTAGAAGATGTGTAATGACAAAGTCTATGCCAGAAAGAGGCGGTAAATCAACCAAATACTACACATGTAGTGTGTCTCACTATAAGAGGATCATAGCTATATTTAAAGAATTTTCGTACAATCTTAGTAGCAACGGAAGAAACAGGTTTGTTTTTAATCCTCCTAAGTTTGTAAACAAGATCTCCATAAAATGAGGGTTGTGAAATGCCTCTTACTAGTTACATACCGGGAAATACTAATTTGACCCTATTTTATAAGAATCTCCGGATATCTTCTATAAAACTTGCAAAATATTTTTACGTAGTTTATAGTATCGATAACCCTGTGAAATAAGCTTAGGTGTAAGGTCAATATTAAGAGAATGAATGTCATTGACATCTGGACAATCTCGGGCATAACGAAATAATTTAAAAATATAAGTATGGAAGTCATGGAATATATTCATCAAGCCAATTCGTTATTTTTAATTTTAATCCAAACTCATCTCTTTTGTCGTAGATTTTCGGAAGTGTTGTTCCGTTGACAATATTAATGTCGAAGTATAAAAATGGCGAAGAATTATCATATTGGTTAGCCAAAATAAGACCAAGTTCTTTAGGATATATAAATTTGATATATTTTGAAAACTTGGGGTTATCTCAATTCAGTATATCATCAAGATATCTAGAGGTTCATTAAAAATATCAATCAAGTCAGTTTTGATCGCCTTTTGTAGCTTAATAATAAAATCTCTTTCATAACAATACAACAAGATGTTTGCTACATGTGGGTACAATTCGTTCCCATGGGTATGCCAACAATCTGCCTGTAAATATTGTCTCTAAACGAAAAAATATGTCATCCAATAAAAAGCAAAATACAATGCATAATTCAACACAGGTCTACATTTTATAGCATTTACAATTATAACTAGAAAAAAACTCAATACTAGTATAAGTAGCTAAATATGTTTTCCATCTCTGAAAAATTCCCATCTAATCAGTATTTGTAACTTATTCATGATCAGGTAATGTACAATATAGAAAAGGCGAACATGCTTATTTCCTTGACTTAATAGTTTAATAAATGAACTTTGTCAAGTACAACGCCGGGATTTTAGATAGACCATAAAAAGACAGACAAGTAATAACCTCTCCAAACAGTCACCGTCAAAATGACCTTGCACACTAAGACGGGCATTTAAAACTGACATCAAACCATACCACATGACTGAGAGGATATTGCTTATGACCTTAAGCCAAGCTAGGAATCAACCGTCATCAACGGGGAAACTAAAAAACCTCTATCAAAACTAGGAAGCCAAAAGAGGGGGTTGTGTATAAAAACAGGATAACTACGAAATACAAACTAACAAAAGCCGTATCAAACATGAAAAAGGAAATAAACTGACGTCCCAACAATCCTTACAACGAGTTATCCATGTAGACTAACTTAGAACGGACATCCGGCACGAAACAAGGCGTTATAGTAAAACTTGTTAATCAGGCCTCAACATTCCCACCCCCAGCATGAGACAAGGCGTTGTAGTAAAACTTGTTAATCAGGCCTCAACATTCCCACCTCCAGCATGAGACAAGGCGTTGTAGTAAAACTTGTTAATCAGGCCTCAACCTTCCCACCTCCAGCATGAGACAAGAAGTCTTAAGTGTAGACAGAACTAAGGTTTTTGACAAACAAACAATAGCTTCATTAAAATGTCACCATTTATAGAATAATTACACTTCTTGGCGCTGTCAATCATCTTAACTAACAACCGCACACATCAATTGTTATTAAAGGCAATTGGAAAAGTGGAAACACGACAAATGGACGAAGCCAAGCAACATAAAGCCGGAAACAAATAGTTAAATACTTGTAAATGAATACTGACATTAATGAATAATCGGTGTGCTCGCAGAGGTACAGCAGCAACAACTAAACCAACTTAAACTGCTAGGTACATGTATATATATATGAAAAGCTGATAGAATGAACATCACTTCCAGAATATTTCATAGATATCGTGACCGAAGATCAGACGAGAAAAACCAAACGATGGAATAAGAAGAGAAGCGCCGACATGAATGGGAAATCAGAGCAATAGCAACCAAGCTTGAATTTGGAGTGCATAAATCAAACGTGGAGCCACTAAGGAAATATAAAATTCATCTTATTTCCGCACTATAACTTTGCTTCATTTTTTTTAAAATTAATTTTAGTACGAAAACACAAGACAATATTCAAAAGATGCAATTCCATGAACAAGGAAAACAGAAAATCGTGGGGTGCCACAGATAAACAACAAAATATAATTATTAACTAAAAAGGAATCATCACGAACCTCTATTAAATAAGAAGAGAAACCAAGTGTCCGCGAAGGAGTATGTATTTCCTGTTACACATGTGTCATCCGCCGTGATATTTCCGTGTTAATTCGGTTTAATGCAACCCTTTCCAAGTAAACATTAAAAATCTCATAAACATAAATACTGTTATTGAAAGTAGAATTAAGGAAGAAGCAAGGTTAAATAAAGTATTAGGAACACGTAATATTTAATGTTCCGCAAATATAATTTTATGAAATTTAAAGTGGTAGCAGAACGTTTTGCTTGAAGTAAGCTTGGAAACGAAACAAATATATCGTTAATATTTTTGAAACACATGTGATTACAGCATAACCACAGTGTGATAGTGCGATATATCTAAAATTCAATGATAGGTTTGAGAATATTAATACAAAAACTTATATAAAAAACTAACTTCTGGTCCGTTAAATTTGCATACGGATCAAGCTAAAATAGAGAAAGTAGACTCTATAAATGACTCACCTGATAGTCGAAGAAGATTAAACGTACAGAGAATCAATGACCACTTTAAATCCACCATTATAGATATAAGTCATTATAATTTCCTTATCTTCCCAAGACGTGGGTGTAATTATACATTCCTAGGACCGTACGTCAATGTTTACGGATGGTGTCATTCCTAAAGTTCTTTGAATACGAAGCATTACTGTCAAGTAAATGTGTTTTATAAAAGCAAATGCTTATTTACAAATGTGTGTTACGTTACTAGGATGTCAAGATAGAGACTGGAGACAGTTATCACGTTGTATTATGTTCAGCATCGATTTATTTTACCATCCACGTCTCTTATTTGACAACACAACCAACGAGTTCTGTAATTTCCCATTAAACTTTTAAAGTAGCTTTTGATCCATCGACCTGTAGAGAGTCTCCGCATAGCCAGACGAGCGATGCCTTGTCTGCTTCAGTTGATGGTACATCAGCCTTATATTGCAATATTTACCTGAACCAATCCTATTACACTTATAGTAGTGCAATCAATAGGTGGGCTACATCACAGTCGTGTTGACGCAGATTTGACAGTGTAGTGATAATCAAAGCTACATCTTCAACACTCAGGTAATTTAACTTGATGTAATGTTATTTTTATTAGTACACAGCTAACGATTTTCTATATGATATGAATCTCAAATACTGACGCCTTTAATTAACACACACCATAGCACCAAGGCTTTGGAGATAAGCCATTTATTACTGTACCATAGGACGACTTATTGAGAATAAGGAACTATACTACAAGAAAAAATATAGAAAAACAGAACAAAAATTATTGACAAACAAACAATTAGCTTCATCAACAAGTCAACACCAGAATTAACTAGCAAACCGAGACGACTTTAAATAATGACGTCAAACCAACTAAGTGAAAGAGGGAATCTCACGCTTGACCCGAGGCCAAGGTCCTAATCAACGGACTCGAAAGGGGACATTTTTTCTCAAAAGATACGGGTTTACAAATGGTAGTTTTCTTTATTACCATACCTTACATATTTCACATATACTCCCATATTTTATATGAATTAGAGCGATTTTCACTTGGTAAGCGCCTATTGTCTTCCTATGTTAAGTTGTGATTGGCAGAACGCTCTGAAATTATCAATGTCATATCAGTTATCACGAAACAATAATTTTCCTTGAATTGCTCCCTTCAGAAATGTGCCAGGCTTTGCATTACTCGAGTAAACGTTGTAACCATTGCCTCTGCTTTATTCAGGAATTGCAACTGTCTCTTTCGTGCATGAAGCAAAGCATATCAATTTTATCTTTCTATGGCAAGCCATCGTGGACAAAATAGAGGATTTTGTAATATTAATAATTCATTTAATAATATTAATAATTCTTTGGCTCATTTATTAATATTAAAAAATGATTTATTTATATTCATAAAGTGCATAGAATTTTTAATATTGAAAATTCCTTTTTAAATATTAATAATTCATTTTTTAATATTAATAATTCATTTAAGTGGATAATTTGTAACGAGCACTCGATTGCGATACCGAAGGTGAAAGTAGGATGATACGTGGTGGTTTGCATGTTGCGCCCAAATTTATGTTGGTGTCAAGTGTCACTGGAACAGACACTTACTGAAAATCTTCAGTTGTGTAAATAATGATATTTCAAAAACGCTTTCAGTAAGGGCATTCCTTGCCTCTTGTGCAACCCTATAGAGCTGAGCTATAGTATCCATCATTTTGTCAGGGGAGCAATCATTTATGCCGTTCGTCGATTTATTAATATCAATAAATGATTTTTTAAATATCAATAAATGACTTTTAAATATTAATAAATGAATTTTTAATATTAAAAAATCAATTTTTAATATAAATAAATGCTGCCATTTTTAATATTAAAAATTCATTTATTAATATTAATAAATGAATTATTAATATTAGAAAATCTCTATTTTTGTCCACGATGGCTTGCCATATCTTTCTACATAGTTACATTTATTTGAATGTGTACATGAATATGCAATATACTTGAGATTGGCCAAGTATTTCCACATTTCTAACTTTGTTTATCCTGTATAAAATATTCATTAAGCATAGTTGAAGGATACTCAACTACTGGTGTATCCAGGTTGACGTTAAGGCACAGAGGCGTCATGTCCAACTAAAAGTAGTATCCAACTTTACAGGTTAACATACTTTATCTATAACAGTGCGCGCGGTAGCTAAGTCGGTAGAGCGTTCGCTTAGTTCTGGTAGACTGGTGCTAGAATCCCAGGTGTGGGTTCGAATCACGGTCGCGTCAGAACATTAGGCAATCTTCTCACTCCCTGCTAAGTGGTCAGCATTTCTGGGTAGGAGAAGGACTGGTTGACTCGATGTCATGATAATGTGACCGAATGAATTAGCATGTCAATGTGTCTGTGACGTGATACTTAAGTGAGACAGCACTATAAAGTCGCCATAGGTGCGCACTGTCACGAGCAGATACCGTCTCGATATAAAGGACGTTAAAGCCCAATAAAACAATAAAAAAAAAACATTTATCTAAAAATGACGTCTTATTGTGAGTTACACGACGCATGGTTGTTGACTTACACAAAAACAGGCATCATTATGTGCGAGTGTATATGAAAGTAACATTCACCTCGACAACTTCCAAGAAGCCCATCGTGAGACAGAATTCTTTTGTTTGAAGCTTTTTTCAAAGTAAGGAAGAGGAACATCTGCCAATGAACATTTTTTGACGATTCGTTCAACGAATCAAATTGTGTTATTAAATCAATTAACGTGATCGGAACATTTTCATTTAACCCGCGGAGGTGATCTTCAACCAAAACATTTAAACATTATTTTATAAAAATCAAACCGACACAAAAAGTGCACAATAAAGGGGCTGCGGTAAGAGTATAAACATGTATGTATATATTGAGTGAGCGACAACCGTGACAAGGAGACAGATATATCCACCTAGCATTAGTATGGTGCAAATGTAGTAAATACGAAACAACAAGACGGCAATAAAAAACGCAAGTCCTTGCACATGGGAAAAAAAAGGAAAACGGGGACTCGCACAGACAAAAAAAATGAACATTTATTTTATTACTAAATTATGTGGGAAAGATCATTACCCACCGTGATATTTTCGAGTCAATTCGGCATATGTATGGCCATCTTTTCCAAAGCAAACTAAGACGTACGATACCAATGACGAAAGATGAAGGAGAAACACTAAGTGACAGGAGAGGATGAAAAGCAGCAATAGAGAAAATGAAGAAAAGCAGGAGGGATAGGACGAGAAGGCGTGCGAGTCCACAAAAGGCGTTACCGCCTACTAAAGTAGAGATGACATTTTTATATTATTTAATATCAACAGAACGAGAGACATTGACAAACCAACACTAGCTGCATCAAACAATTCAGCACCAGAATGTTAAGAAATAAATTGACCTCACAACAATTCAAGACTAGTTATCCATGCGGACCGACTTAGGATGGTTAACCAGCACGAAACCAGGCGATGTGGTTAGACTGGTTAATGAGGCCTCAACCTTCCCACTTCCAACAATACACGTATTATGATTAAGGAATGGAAACTTAAACGTGACCCCAGTAAAATTTATATATGATGAAAAAAAAACCAACAAACAGCAATACAAAAGAAAAGAAAGAAAAACACACAAAAACAAAGACAAAAAAAGAGATCCAATTGGACCTTAGCGTCCATCTGAATTAAATAGGCCTATAAGTAAATGTTAGAATTATGAATCAACAAAATTGGTTTTCAATGCCCTAAAGTTACTACATACCAAAATATTAAGCTCTAGGCCTTCTAGTTTATTAGAAGAAGCTGCTTTAAGCTTTGTCACATTTCCCCATTCCCCCTAGTGGCG
>JAUMGZ010012539.1:0-10148 GCA_032359645.1 Pododesmus macrochisma | reverse complement strand
GTCCAGTGGTTTAGGACAAGAAGTCTTAAATGTGAAAAGTTTACGACCGATGGACAATGGACGGAATTTGTATGAGAAAAGTCCACTTTGGACCTTTGGTCCAGATGACTAAAAATTGATTTGCATTCATGCCCAATTATTGTTCAGTTTTGTACAATCAATGGATGATCTTACTCACCCTCTGTCATAAAGGCTACAATATGGAATGTACAGTGTCCGGAGAAATGACCACACGTCAGAATATGACCAGTTCAAAAGAGGGTTGACCCTCATAAATTGTGGCCAATCAGGATCCGTCATTGAAAAATCTTGTAAATGACCTGTAAACATACAAGTAAAGCTCTAATAATACAAAATGTGTAAAATATTAGAGAAATGGATTAATTCAGGGAAGCAAAAATCAAACTTGTGTGTTCTGCTCTGGATAATCTGAACAAAGCTTTTGGTACACTATTGTAATCAAAATACATGTATTACAATACCTACAACAGTGTTTAAAGGATCAATGTGGGCAAGCAATAGTCACATATTTGTGTGCAGACATGACAAGGTCTAAAACATTTGTTGAGCATTAAATTTGATCAAACATTTGGTTTATATTAGTAATTTAATAACATTATTTTTAATTTATTCAATGATTTCCTAGCTGAAAAGGAAACAATTCATGGATTGCCATCAAAAACCAGAGAAACTTAATTCTATCAGTTCTAAAAAAGGGGAGATAACTTGTTAAATTTCTAATAAATTTGAGAGATATTCAAGTTAACAACAATAAGAATTTATGCCTCACTTTAATTGTCAACTACAGTATCATTTCTATAACTGCTTCTAATAAAGAACAATGAATACTTACTGGAATAAGGATCAGTGTTTCTTGTTCCCATGATAACGGCTTTAAGGTGTGGATGTTGTTTATTTAACTCTACTAAACTGTCTTTAATTCTTCCATTTAAGTTCAGCATCTCAAGATTATATCTGCAAAGTCAAAGCACATGTTACATGATTAAATGTTTTTCTTTTTATATATTAAGTACATATACATCATTATGCTATTATATACAAATACAAATGTTTTTGTCACCTCTATATTGTATGTGGGTGTGGGGTTCATTTAGTCTGGTATGTCTGTCCCTATGTTCATATACTGATGTATTAAAGACTTTTGCAAATCACTTTCAAATTTGTAAGTTGGCTAATATAAAATCATGATGTTCAATAAACCTATCTTGGTTTATTTTCATACTTAAATTCACATCAATAATCTTGAAAGAGGCCTGTTTTTGTGCTTTGATTTACAAAATACAATTTAAATTTTAAAACACAAAAAGATTAAACAAAGGGATGTAACAAAATGTCACAAAATGCAGTTTTGATGATTAATGCTGTGATGCTTAACTTACTGACTTATACACTCAACAAAACTTACCTATCTCTAGAAATCTGTATAAATTTTTCTACTTCCGGAAACGGCATTTTACTTCTTATATATAATGATTTTAATTTGTCCTTATGACTGGGATATTTCCTGTAATGAAAACAATGAAACTGATATTCACAACAAACAAAAGTTTAAGAGAAAAGCAAAGACTTATTTCATTTTTGTAATTGTAAAACTAGAAAAAATGACATATGAATTTGAAAAATGAACATAAAATTCAAAACAAAAGTATTCTAAAACTATTACCAAAACATGCAGAGCAATATATATAATAATGAGTCACATATATTCTGATAAAACTTGACTTTTATTTCATAATTCTTGTGTTTTTTAGGATCTGAAAAGCCTATCTCGATAGCACGCAATATTTCAGGGTATTATGCCATCAATGTGTTTGCTCTGTTGAGCTCTGAATAAGTGTAATTAAATGTCCAGATTTCTAAGGAAACTGCAACAATAGAAACTATGGATCCAAGAGATCTAGTTTTTAATCTGTAAATTCAGATGTATCCAAGAAAACATAAAAGGAATTATAAGACCATCTTGTGTTTATATACTCACTTTTTCACTACAGCATGAAACAGGTGTAACAAAGCTGTACAGTCTTTTCCTCCATTAAAACCAACACAGATATCATCTAAACTAAAAGATAGAGAAATAGAAAGAAGTCATTTTCAATATCAACAAATTGTTAAGTCCAATTTTTTCATATAACATTAAACAATTTCTTTTAAATGTTTGAACATTTGATACTTTGCAACACTTTCTAAGAACAATAACATAAAACATGTTGTCAATACTTTTGAAACTGTGGTGTAGTATCTTGTATCATCAATCATTTAATTTAAGGTACATGTATACGTAGTATGTTAAATCACATTTATATTAATGCCAGCAGGGCCTACAGATTCAACAGTTACATCCGGTTTTGAATTTAAAAATGCAAGAAAAAGAAACATTTATTTCAATGTCATACAAATCTCTTATCTTGGTAAGGAGATTTTAAGTGTCTCTATGACCCAGCTGTGCTGCCCGGAGGTTATGTTTCTGGTAGCGTCACCAGAGTTGGTAAAATTCAAAGGTAAAGACCATAGAGACCAACACTATCCTTTAGAGAGGAAGCTATAAGCTATTTGTCCTAGTGATGGGTATGTTTACATGCAATCCATCAACCTGCCCTGACAAAAGCTTTCCACAACACTTTAAGAAGAGCAAGGGGGTAACAGTGTTACAGTGGCTTACTCACTGTCCTGTCTTATCCTTTATTGATATTTTTCTGTTCTTGTATTGCTCTACAGAGGTGTGAGTTTTCCTCTTTTCAGAGGATTTCCTCTTGTTTAAGGAGGCTAAAAACTTCCAGGGTTAACAGTTAGATCTTCTTGAAATTTTCATATATTAATCATACCCGGTAATATCATTTAAAGATGATTTTGTGAAAATTGAGGCATTCCAATGAGCCCTTCTTTTTAGTGAAAATAATCCCAAAAAAGCGATTTGTCACAAATTGTTTGATTTTTTCTTCAGAAACCCAAATTTATGGTTTGTTTAAATCATTTACAAGCTTGAAATAATGAAAAAAAGTTAAGAATTTTGTTGAGAAATATTTTTTTAAGTCAAAAAGAAATTTGACAGACTAAGATTTGCGCATTTGACAATAAGACACTATTTTTGTACAATCAAACATAGTCCTATATAACAGCATAAAGAAATTGAAAAGGAAAAATATCACAGAAATGCCTTTTTTCAATTGTTTATTAAATTTATTATCAATTTAAATCAGTGAATTATACCCGAATTGAATTACCCTTTGGTGACCCAGTGTTGACTCACAGTGTCCTTATGCTTTTGAATTGTCCATTTAAAATGTTTCTTAAGAGGCGCACAGTGAGGTGATTTGATTACAAAATGCATACTTGATAGGGATGTGATGTCACCAAAATACAGACAAGGAGAACTTGATGAGGTAAAACACCTTAATGATATTGATCAATAGTAATTCTTTGAATTTCCTAATGAAGCCAGGATTATTATTGGAGGGCAATATGCCAAAGAATATCAAACAATGCAAATCATATGACAAAACACAATATTCAATTATCTACCTATATTTTTCTAGACATTCCTCTAATACTTCCACAGCATGGACAAGTTTTTCTCTGTAGGGGCTTGGTTTTTGTAGTAAGTCGTACACCCTGTGTTCAGCATTCTCTACAGGGTCCTTATCAAAGTTCACCACAGAACCTGCAAACAGAAATAAAATCAAACATTGACTCAACTTAAGAAGTACTACATACAGGCTTATTTTTGTTGCAGTGAAATTTCTGTTGTTGCTGTTGACAAAAGCGAATGCAACACTCTAGTCAGTTCCCAGATTGGGACACATGTAAGAAAACTTAATGGAAAAAAGTAATACAGTAACAAATGGAACCGCTGAGTTTATAAATAAATCCTTGCCTAAGTATGTTTGCCATTATGTTAATGATAAACTCAGTCAGCAGTAATGAACTCAAACGACAAGGGTTAATGTTCCAGGTTCAAACCTTATCTAATTTTATAGTATTTTTCTAACCTTGTTACCCATGTCTGTATAAACATTACACGGACGAAGACAAAGACATGTCTAAAGACAAGGAAATGTCCGAAGAAAAAGACATGTCTGAAGACAAGGACATATCCGAAGACAAAGACATGTCAGAAGACAAGGAAATGTCCGAAGACAAAGACATGTCAGAAGACAAAGACATGTCAGAAGACAAGGAAATGTCCAAAGACAAAGACATGTCTGAAGACAAAGACATATCCATAGACAAGGTAATGTCCGAAGACAAAGACATGTCAGAAGACAAGGACATATCCATAGACAAGGACATGTCCAAAGACAAAGACATGTCCGTAGACAAGGTAATGTCCGAAGACAAGGAAATGTCAGAAGAAAAAGACATGTCCGTAGACAAGGTAATGTCAGAAGACAAGGACATATCCGTAGACAAGGAAATGTCCAAAGACAAAGACATGTCTGAAGACAAAGACATATCTGTAGACAAGGTAATGTCCGAAGACAAAGACATGTCCGTAGACAAGGTAATGTCCGAAGACAAGGAAATGTCCGAAGAAAAAGACATGTCCGTAGACAAGGTAATGTCCGAAGAAAAAGACATGTCAGAAGACAAGGACATATCCGTAGACAAGGAAATGTCCAAAGACAAAAACATGTCAGAAGACAAGGACATATCCAAAGACAAAGACATGTCCGAAGACAAAGACATGTCAGAAGACAAGGACATATCCGCAGACAAGGAAATGTCCAAAGACAAAGACATGTCAGAAGACAAGGACATATCCGTAGACAAGGTAATGTCCGAAGAAAAAGACATGTCAGAAGACAAGGACATATCCGTAGACAAGGAAATGTCCGAAGAAAAAGACATGTCCGTAGACAAGGTAATGTCCGAAGACAAAGACATGTCAGAAGACAAGGACATATCCGTAGACAAGGAAATGTCCGAAGAAAAAGACATGTCAGAAGACAAGGACACGTCCGGCATGAATATTCTGATTCACACTCAGAGGAACAGGATATTCTGGTTTTTCAATACACATAATGAAAGTTGCTTTTACACAACATGTTTAAATGACCTGTTCCTTTGATCTTTGACTTTTGCCTGAGGTAAATTGTGCAAAATAGACAGCCACAACTATAAATGATAGTGTTGACAGATTGTTCAATGGAGACTGCATGAATAGTAGTCTTGAGGACAGATGCTATGTCGTTTTTCTTCTGGTGTTGAATTGTTTGAAGCAGCTGTCATTTACTCATCAATGTCTTTCATTCTGATGATATTCCACTCATCTTGTTTTTAACTTCCTACATTCAAACACATGACTGTAGCTTTGTTGTCAATGCCTCAGTAGCCATAGATACGTATTTCAGACAGTACACTTACATTGTAACTTGTAAATGGGGAATATATTACTCAAGGCAATACACATTTAGACACAATTTGGAAACAAAAATCAGAAGAGGGGAATACTGGAATATAGGTTCCTTATAATCATCCAGGTGCTTAAAAATTTGAAAGAGTAGAGGGGCAGCTGCTTATTAGGATCATATTATATGGGTTAAAACACTGTGAATAAATACACTGCAATGCTCTCCCATAATGAATTTTAGCTAATGCCAAGCTATTACATGGGACCGTAGAGGCTTGAAAAGGGAAGGGGTAGTTATTAGGTCAAATACGGTAATTTCCATTTCAATACCAAATCAAGGTCAGGATGACACTATATATGCTGATATATAAAGTAAACAGTCTTTACCAAGAATACCTATACAATAATGTAACTCTATCTATCTCAAGGGAACATTCTATCATCTATACTGTATTTATGTACACACAAATCTTAAGACAAATAACACTCAATCAGTCATCTACATTACTTGTTAACTTTATATTAACATTAAACAATTGACAGCTTTTTACGAAATCTGTTACCCAGTAGGACTAAATGTAACAAATACTAAGAAAAAATAATAAAATGTGTAACATTTTCAGGTAATGATTCAATACAAAGGGCACTAGGCCAGTCTACAGTAGTTTAATGGGCCTGAAATTACACAAGTATTTATTTGCTGATATATAAAAATACAATTTGTGAACTTTAAACTTTCTACAGATAAAATAATAACATACAGATTGACATTTAAATGTCACTTGGCCAGCCTCTGCCTCCATTGAATCAATAATAAATCAAAGTGCATTCAGTTATCTTAAAAATATTACCTGATAACGTTGACATAACTTAACAAAATGACATATTATACAGGTAAACATTAAGTAGCTCTTCGTATACGTCCAGGTAAGTCAGATAAGTTCAGAATGGAGTGCTAAAAATTCAAATATTTATAACAACTGTTTACACATGTCGTCCTATTTATGTACAACCTCAAACAATCAAACCACTTCTGATAACACAGTATACTTGTCTGCTTATAAAACACTGGTTGTATTGTATTAGTTTCACTTTCACAATGAGATTCATACCTAGATATCACACATGTTATATACATCCTCCTTATTGACAGTCGACCTGAGTGATATATACACTGTATAAATTACAGCTACAGTCAGTAAAAGGCTTATATATTAAGTGTGTCACATTCAGAATATACAGCTGAGTTGACATATATCAATTAGAATTATTTGTGAAGAAATGAATTAAACTTAATAGGAACCACAACACAGATGTTTTACTTATATTGCAACTGAAATTGATCTACAAAGTGAATAAAATCATAACCTTTAGCTAGTATCCCTAGGGGGAGGAAATTCAGATTTGTTGAAATAAAGGGGCTGGGCCACTAGGGGGCAAAAAGGGGAAACATTTGACAAAACTTCAAAAAAAATTCTTGTAATAAACTAGAAGGCCTATAGCTTAATGTTTTGGTATGTAGTAACTTAAGGGCATGGAGAGCAAAGTTTGTTTGAGACGTGACCCTATAAGTTAGCTATATATATATACATGTATCTCACAAATTATGCAAAAGGGTAAATTGTCTAAGTTGATCTCAGATCGCTTTACTGAGTTTACTTAACTTAAAATTCAAAACATTACTTAGATGTACCTCGAAGGGGGGCCTTCGTAAATACCCCCACTTTAATGTACTTCACCTTAAATGCATCTACATAATATGTACCCTGTGCATACAGCAAGTTCAATATTGCATGTGTTAAAGTATCATCTCAGTCAAAAGGTCAAGGAAGTGGTCATACTGACCTACTTATGGTTAGCAATAGCATCACACCTTCTTCCACACATGAACTTGTGTGTATGCAACACTCCAATGTCCACACAAGTATCCATATTCTAAGTTTCATTATGATGTGTGAAAAAAGTTAGTGAGATATGCTGCGATAGCTATTATTCAATATAATGTGGGTCCAAGGTCGAGGTTACAGTGACCGACTTATGATATATGACACACATGCTCTTCTAAAAAAGTATCCATACATCAAGTTTCGTCAAAGTATGTGAAAAAGTTTGGGAGATATGCAACAGAAACCAAAATCATTGTCAATAATTTTGGTCAAAGGTTAAAGTAGAGGTCACAGTGACCTCCGTATGGTATGTGACACACCACCTTCCACACAAGTACACATATACTAAGTTTCATTACAAAATGTGAAAAAACATGGGAGATATGCTCCGGAAACCAATATTTAATTGTGTAGGTCAAAGGTCAAGGTATAGGTCACAGTGACCTAGTTATGATATGCAACATACTGCTTTTTGCAGAAGTACATGTACCCATATACTAAGTTTCATTACATTATTTGAAAAAACATGGGAGATATGCTCCAGAAACCAATATTCAAGGTCAATGTAGAGGTCACAGTGACCTACTTATTGTATATGACATACCACCACTTGCACAAGTACATAATAACATGTAATAAGTTTCATTACAAAATGTTAAAAAGCATTAGAGATATGCTCCGGAAACCAATATTCAATAATGTAGGTCAAAGGTCAAGGTAGAGGTGGCAATGATCTACTTATGGTACACGACACACATTGCCTTCCACACAAGTGTCCATATACAAAGTTTCAATACCACACGTGAAAAAACATGGGAAATATGCTCCTGAAACTGTTCGGTTGGACACCGGCACACACAGACAGACGGACAAAACAAACACTATATTCCACCCACTGTGTTGAAGTGGGAGTATAAAAACTAGAAAATATTGGAGCAGCATGAAAGCCTTCCCGACAAAGATAGATGCAGAGTTATCAATTTAAAACAGCTCACCTTAGCAATGCTAAATCTTGAAACCATTCTAACATTTAATAAGCATACTTCAACATATATAGTTGTATGTCCCAACTGCGCAAAGTGCAAAAGCAATGGAAAACTGATGGAGGATGAGTTTATATCAAGAACCAGTCTGTACTCTAAATGTGAGATCAATGCACACTGTCAATATGTACAATGTATTACAACTGTGCAAAATGTCTAATCAATCAAAAGAAATGTAGGAGAAGATTACACAAAGTATGCACCCATAAGGTAACAAATGAACTGATAATGATTGCAAAACAGTATGCCCCAACATGTATTGAGAGGCACAAAAATTGAAACTATTTTTTTCAGTTTGTGTACAGTACATGTTACTTTGCTAAAGTAATTAAGGCACCTGGTTGCATAACCAAAACTTAGTTTGGCATCTCATGCTTGTGAGTAATTATTATTTGGCAGCTCAAGAAAACGTCAAGTTACCATATAAACAAAATTATTGTAGCTTACTTACAAATATACATGTACTACTATATTAGTTTTCAGTTTTACGGCCGACCCAAGAAATGTTATAGTATAAAATTATAAACATGTACATAATTACACATGTGAAATTTATGCATTCTCACAAACCCAAAGTATATATTAAAATAATAAATTATATATATACATTAACATGTCCTCAAATCCAACACTGCATACATTTAGAACAAAACTATTATCCACACATAAAGATTTTTGAAATTTTGTAAATTTTTCCCATTTAGACCCCCTAATGTTAGGCCACATGGAGGAAAAATCTCATCTTTGAACAAGTCTGAATTCCTTTCCCCTTAGGGAATTGCTTCCTTTAAGGATTGTTTGAAATTGGTCCAATGTTTTAGAGAAGTCGAAAATGTTAAAAGTTAACTTAGGGGGAATAATGATCAACTTTGACCCAAATTGTTTTTACATGTAACTTTTGTTTTACCCAAGAGATACTCCTTGAACAAACTTAGATCCCCATGCCCCAAGAATACTTCATATGGAAGCAGTATATAAGCTCCACACCTTCTTTTATATAAAGAGAAGATATTTTGCAATTTTGTCAAATTTTGCTCATTTTTAGATCACCTAGTGGCACCACCTGGTGACTGAGCCCAAGTACTTGAAACAAATTTGAATCACCCTACTCCAGGGATGCTTCCTACTAAATTAAAAGTGGTCCAGTGGTTATCGAGGAGAAGATAGATGAAAATGTGAACAGTCAATGACAATGGACGATGAATAGCATTTTTATGGCAAAACCTTTAATCTAAATGGACTAAGAATCAAATATACATATAGCACAGCAATTCATCTGTCTGCACAAGTCAGGGTTATATGAGCTAAAATAAGAATGCACTTGTTTTTTTCCCCCAGAGTTGCACAGCAATACATTGATAGAATTTCTGAATTTTTGTCAAAGATTTGGAGGCTTAACAGTAACATGAAATAATTGATTTTGGCACATTGTAAGGCTGAATTATAATAGTACCTACATACGCCATTCTCCAAATTGTAAATTGTTTCCAAATTAATTTTAAGTGCAATATAATTCAAGATTTAAAATTAACTAAGTGAGCTACAGATGCTAAAATGAAGTCAATTAACCATAATCTGTAACTACAAATTGTCTTAAACTTTTTATTGGAAAGAAAAAAAAGTAAACTACAGCTGCAATACTCAAATTGTCTCAATACTTTAAGCAGAAAGTCTTAAGTACTATGAGAACAAAATGATGTAATCCAGATTTCTGATGAAAAGCCTAATATAATCATTACAGACATACTGAATATAATAAATATATAAGAAGAATTTAAAGACATAGGATAGACCATTGATACACACATAAAAGTAGAAAGTATTATTTTAAAAAAGGGAACTGTTTGAACT
>JAUMGZ010012528.1:0-10148 GCA_032359645.1 Pododesmus macrochisma | reverse complement strand
GGAAAACCTGGCCCCCAAATTCAACAAATATGTTGTCGATAAGAAAATTCAGCATACCAACAACATCGTCTTCAGTGCATTTTTGTTTTGCGTCCGAATCGAACAGACGTTCTACCAATTGTCAGTGTAATTCGTTGTCATTTCGCGATTTTTTTCCTATTTAGCTTATAGCGAAAAACTGTCAGAACTATCAGAAAATGGTAATATAACTGTCAAGATGTTTAAGCATGGGATATATAGACACAATAAAAATGGGGCGACTTATAATGCTAGAAAGACTAACTTGGTACGTTAAACAAATTTACGAATTTTTGAAGACAAACGATCAAAAACAAATTACAAAAAAACAAAACAAAAACCCAAAACAAACAAACAAACAAACAAACAAACAAACAAACAAACAAACAAACAAACAAACAAACAAAAAATAAATAAACAAACAAACATATGAATTGTTTCTTTGTGCTTCCCTTATTTTCTGTTCCGCCGTGTCTTTGTTATGGTGTCTTATTCATGTTAACTACCCCACTTAGTCGATACGTACGACCTAAGGCAGTAGTGTAAATCCATTCTGGTTAAATGTTAATCTAACGGGGACAAGTTGAATTACAGGCATAAATCTAGATATAACGCCTAAAACATAAAACATGTAACAAACCTAATTCTGTTTTAAATTTACTTTATGTCAGTTATTTGGAAACTTTATTTATAGATTTGAACATTATTTAGTAATTGATAAACATCATGTCAAGACACATGTACATTTCTGAAGCGTGATGCAAGGTTCGTCGCACGTAGTATTCACCTTGACCAAATGTGTAGGCTCTCTCAACTGTATATGAACCCTGTAAGAAAATAAAAAGATATTCATAAAATACTCGGTTCGTCTGATTTCAAAATGTAACGTCACTTTCACTTTTATATCGACACCCCTCGACCGATTCTTTAGTAACCGTTAGACTGGTTATGTCCCTTTGTTACGCTGGTTCTCTCGCTTTCAGCAGCCCTGGCGGAGAGAAGTAACAACCAGTCTATACTAACCATCTAACGTTCGTTGTAGGGTATCGGATGCTGCCGAGGTTTGCCGAATGCTTCACCTTTTGTTTATTAATAAAGCACTATAGATATTTCTCTGATTGGACAATGCGGTAATTTAATATGAGAACTTTATGTGGGATTGTAGTATGCCAAAACAGGTCAGGTTAAAAATCAAATAACAATATCCTCAAAGATAAATATTAATAATGCTTACTTATATGATTACAAATTCAAATTCAAATTCAAATATTTTATTGGTATAAAATGCACACACCTGAACTATCACCAAGGCAGAAAACATGACATATGCAAACATTTACATGATACGAGTTACCGTACAATAATGTAATGTCAATAATATAGAAGATCTGAATGTAAACAACTTAGATATATATGTTATACAAATAACGTTTATGTCGTAATCTTTGCTTTGCGATATAAACTTAGATTGTTGGTGGCCATCCATAGTAGTAAAAGCTTGGTATTATAAAAGATAGTTTATTAAAAAAAAAAAAAAATCAAACCTTACAGGCTGTAATATGTGACATTTTATACCAAAGTGGAGTTCATCTTCTACATCAGTGTAACACAAAGGACACATCCTTAAGTCTAATAGGATTTTCTTGTGACGCCCTTCTTTATAATATAATTTATGTTAGCACTTACTCTAAGTTTAATCAAATCAGTTAGTTCAGACTTTGTGTTATCATTGGCAATAAGATAAATTTCAAAGGTAAATGTGTCTTTGATTTTTCTGTTATAATTACATAATTAGAAATGGCTGTGTTGCTCTATATTCAACAGTAAACTTTCAACTAAGTTCATACTGTAATAACACAACCGGATATCACGGTCGTGTATACTGTAACCTTTAAGTTTATCTGCGCCATTTGCACAATCTTTGTGGTGGTTGCAATGGTCGTGTGGTTAAACGTGAGGGTCGTTGCCATGCTATGAGACCTCGGCCGAAGGCTTTGTGATTTCGATCTCTGGCTTGGTAACCAAATTTGACTTTTATATAGTTCATGAATTATTAAATAAAGCAGTATGCATAGAAAAAATGAGAGTTGTTTTTGTTACATCAAGCCCACATGCGATGCCTATAGTCGGTAGCAACACAAGGTTATATTCTCGCTCCCTAATAAACGCTCAACATTTCAGAGTAAAAGGACTGGTTGGCTCGATATCATGGCAATGAGACCTACTGAAGTATCATTGTAATGTGTCTGTGGCGTTATATTTCGGTAAGATAGCACTATAAAGTCGCTATCAGTACGCACTGTCACAAGCAGACACTGTCTCTATATGACACAAAACATGGGTTGAAGGGACGTTAAACCCCAATATAACAAACAATTATAGATACATATAAACATAACGGTCATATTACGACGGGTAATAAATAAGGGTTTCTTAAAAGTGCATAACCCCGCTTTTGGGTTGTGTATTGTCAGTACATGTTTTATCAAGAATACACTGACTGGTTGATTAGGTGAAATGTAATACATATTTTGTATTCTCACACATACCATTTCTAAAGGACATTTACATGCTCCCGCTTTTTCCGCTGGACAAGGGACATAATCCAGATTGTTACATAGATCAGAGAAGGTACAAGAATAACTCTCCATGTGTTGTTTTTGAGACTGTTGTCATGGTAAAGCACCTCTTCTGATGCCTGTAAAGAAGCATTAAAAGTATCTGAGTATTAGGGTAGGCATTTTTATGAGTAGACGTATTTTTAATGACGATTAGTTACCTTGATATTAAACAATACATTCAATCAAACCTGCCTTAAAGGCTACTTCTGTTTAACAACCACCTGTCTTAAAGGCCAATAGTTTTAGATCCCTTCTCTTCCTATCTCAACTAAGTGGAACCTTTATTTAAAGGTCACCTGTCTATTTTGGCCACTTTTCTTAGTTCCCTTGAGTGGTCTTTAAAGACAGGTTTGACTGTATATTACATTTATATCAAATATTATACAGATGTTTAATAAACGTAAATTAAACTTTGAAGCATTTAAAGTATACAAATTAAATGCGGTACTAAAAATGTGTCCATATTTTTACGTGAAACCATTACGTAAACTTGCTCAGATGTCGTAATTCCACCATACACAGGCAAAAATGCCACACATGGAAACCATGCGTTTTTTTAACACATTAATTATTTAGTCAAAAAAAAGAAACATGTCATATTCATGTGTGTAAAACTCATGATTTACATGCGATAATAGCATGATTCCGTGTGAAAACCATGTGTAAACCATACTTGTTTCTTCAACATTGCCATTGGTCAAAAGGAACAACATGTTATAACCTCGTGTTTTTATACAGTAAATAACAATTCGATTTACATGCGAACAATTATATTTTCTTACTTGCATGAGTATAGAATGGTAACCATATGTGCCACGTATACAATTTTATGCACATTTTGTTAAACATACTATTTCCATGCGAAAACGCATGAAAATGCTTATGTCATACACACATGTGTATAGAATGGAAACCATGTGGTTATCATGCACATGTCGTTTACGCATGGTTTTAGTCTAACATGGAAACCATGCGTATCACAAGTGATAATGACATAGAAACAGCAACGCATGTAAACCACGTGTGGCATGTATGCCTGTGTAATGATCACCTTTAAAACATAAATATCTAGGTTTGCCACAAAAACATAATGAAATCCAAAATGATAAGATTATTTCATGAGATGACATGCAAGGTGAAAGAGATGATACTTGGATTCTTCTGGGGAACCCCCAACGCGCTTGTATTAAAAACTTGAATTCGAATTAAATTCAAAGACGATATATTTTATAAATAAGATGAGTCAAGTAACGTACACCTTACCCTGGAAATAAAAATAGTAAAAGGCCTTTTCGACTTGACCACAAAAACAAGATGAGTTTTCAATTAAATTAACCCTATACATATCACTTTGAAGGACACTGTGTCTATGTCTGATTTCGGTGTGCAGTATAATGTAATAAGAACGTACAATCAATGGTCCATCCAAATCTTCTACCACCTCAAATTTGATGACAACATTGACAATGCCACCTGCCTGAAGAGTAGCTTCTTGCACTCCAATCCTTTCTTTTGATCCTCCACAGTCTTTCCATCCAACAAATTTAGTTTTCTGTGAATCGATAAAAAAGACATAAGTGACAAAGCATAAGGTAAATGAATAATTGTCTCTATTGTGATCATATGTGCGTTTGTCATTGAGGGTTTTTATAACCCGGACTTGAGCACGTCTACGAATATTGCCCCATTTGAGGGATTTTTCAGTGTAGCGCGCTTATTTGTAGAGTTACACAAGCCCGGGTTGTACGAGCTCAACGAGACACGTACCTGTGCTTATGATGGGTAATAAGCGGACATCAGCTCTGTTTTGATTTAATAATTGGTTTCTATGGATTTGTTTTTATTCACTATGCATTACTTGTCATTGCGATATGAGTTTTCCCCGAACTCGTTTTTATTCACTACGCATTACTTGTCACTGCGATATGAGTTTTCATTGAACAAATGGACTATCAAGTTACATGTTTTCTGGCTGAAATATAATATCTATAAGAGGTAGGAACCAATACTCTGTGTAAGAAAACCTCATCCCGTACTTAAGGTCCAGCTTCGAATCAACCGTCATCAATGGACGCTCAAGGGAAAATGGTGTTATATTATTAGAAAAGAAAATACCTCGGTAAATCAAAGCAAGCAAAAGTCATGCTAACATCGGCACATCATCATTCAGTCGAAGGGATCCGCTGCAATAGTAATTTCTTGCAAAAGGATTTCCCTGTACTTATTGATGAAGGTTAAGTGATAACGTGGTTGCGTGCGTTCGTTCTATTTCATGAATTATCCCCTTTGTATCAATTTCTTTCATGAATTATCCCCTTTGTATCAATTTCTTTCATGAATTATCCCCTTTGTATCAATTTCTTTCAAGATGTCTTAACTGTTTTGTATAACAATTATGTCGCTTGTTTGGTCGCCATATCAACTGAGTAATGAGTTAACGCTATGTTTATCCCCATTTAAACAACTGTATATTTATTTGTCGGTTTAAAGCGTTACATGTTGAACGTGCTGTTATTTTTCCCAAAAATAAGATTTTTTTAAGAAATATTATTTACTGAAATCAAAAAAGGGTGAGTTATCATGATATTGAAATGACAATGAAATCCAACATATAAAAAGATTTTAAAACGGGCGCGCACTTAAAAAGTTTTAAAGACGGGCGCGCAAATTTTTTTAAATTGTGTCGCAGCAGCTAGAAACCGAATCTTAAAGTGTAAACGTCCTTTGATATTCCTATATACTTTTTATGCATTTAAGTTGAATGTACCGTTAATAATGCTCTTTTGGGTAAAAATCTAAACTGTTTGCTTCTAAAGCACGAGAGACTTGACAAACTAACAACAGGATGAGTGGAATCAACAGAACGAGAGACTTGACAAACTAACAACAGGATGAGTGGAATCAACAGAACGAGAGACGTGCCAGTTTTACTGCCGGAAGGAGGAAAACGGAGTACCCGGAGTAAACCACCGACCTACGGCAAGTCACTAGCAACTTTCTCACACTCGGCCGCCCCGGACGGGAATCGAACGTAGGAGGTGAAAGGCTCTTGTGATTGCAAGTTGGCGACTTTAACAACTAGGCCATTGCGGCCCCCAACAATATGAGTGGAATCAACAGAACGAGAGACGTTGACAAACCAACAATAGCCGTATTAAACTATTCAACACCTTAATAAAACTAAATATATTGACGTCACAATAATCCCAAAGACTTGTTATCCATGTGGACCGACTTAGAACGGTCTCCAAGCACGAAACCAGGCAGTGTGGCTAAACCGGTTAATGAGGCCTCAACATTCCCACTTCGCAAGAGACAAGACACAGTATGAATGGAATCAACAGAACGAGAGACATCGACAAACAAACAACAACTGCGTAAAAAAATTAGGCACCAGAATGTTATGAATCAAATTGACTTTACAACAACCCTCAAGACTAATAAGAAGTCTTAAGTACAGACATACATTGAAAAAAATAATAAATACTCTTCATATTATACAATACGAAACCATAATTATGAAACAACACGCTATATTCAACAGATTTAGCTAAAATGCGAAATACTTTTACTATGTTGGTGTAAATGTAAGCCTAAAACACTGAACACAGTTAGACTGTAACAATCTTATAACGTAAACAGAATCGCGTTAACAACATATTCTGATAGACGGAGACTTCCGATACGATCACGTGTTGAACTAAGCAGGAAGTTGACGTTTTTGTATTAATTATTGGCAAGCTGGCGCGGTAATGTAGCAACAAATATGTAATGCATATATTTTCAAATTTTTGAAATGTGTTTTAAGTGACAAATCTTGAAAACAGAACAGCTGGGAGAGACAATATATAGAATTCAAAACTTTAAAGTAGTACATGTAATTTAAATACGAAAAAAACAAAGACGACGATATTATAAAGCCGTTAGTCCATGGACATGGGCAAACCAAAAGGAAAACGTGGGACGCACACAGAAAAAAATAACCAAACATGCATTAATCAACTAAAAAGGAAACATCATGAACTTCTATTAAAAAACTATATAGAGTCGAAACCAAGTGTTCGCGGTATGGTAAGCGTTTCTTGCTACACATGTGTCACCCGCCGCGGTGTTTCCGTGTCATTCGGTGTATGGCAACCCTCCCCACTGTTTAAAAAATAAACATTAATTTATATCTTAAAGACTTTTAGTCTGGCAGTAGGATTTGTTTCGATATTTTAAAGTTCGGTTGTTTATACTTCAATTGGAATTTATCTTTGAACATATTAGATTGAGCATCACAAACCTGATCATCCAATGTCAGCATGTTATCGTTTGCTTCGAATCCAATTTCTACGTCTTTGAAAATCTTGCAGTGGCAAACACCGAACAAAAGCATCAGCCAGGACAGATCAAGTAGAGACTTCATGGTCGTTGTAGCTTCGTCAGTGCAGCGTTGTTGCTTCGTCAGTGTAGCGTTGTAGCTTCGTCAGTGTAGCGTTGTAGCTTCGTCAGTGTAGCGTTGTAGCTTCGTCAGTGAAGCGTTGTAGCTTCGTCAGTGTAGCGATTTTAACTCAGTCCGCTACTAACCTGCTTTTATATACATTCACTGTGCGGATTACATGGTGTAGAAAAAACAGATGAAAGTTTAGAAGAAGTCTGTGGTTTCCTTATGTTGTAATACACGTACTGTTAAAGTACGCACATGTTACGTGGAGTCAAAAGTTCATATTTGTTCCCCAAATTATGAAATATTTCATAGTTTATCATAAAGTCTGATGACGAGAAGTGATAGAAGATACATACTTTTGAGAAATGTATCCTTAAATTAAAACATATTATTATATAACCGTGTAAAGTGTGGAAAAATGATACCTGTAGCAGAGCGCTTGACTACCACATACAACGACAAAACATAATGAGAATTATATCATCAATATTTCTGATGTAAGCTGCCATCTCGGAGAAACTTTTTTTTCTTCAAAATCATGAATTTTGCCTTTAAATATCCAAAACCTGGACAACGATAGATGAATAACAGTAAACTTCAGCGATCCAAAATTCATGATTAAATCTGGATAAACAAAACAATACAGTATAATACAATATAATACAATACAATATAATATCAATATAAATATCACGCCGCAGACACATTGACATGATACTTCACTCGGTCACATTACCCTGACACCGAGCCAACCAGTCTTCCTCCTACCCAGTAATGCTGGGCGCATAGCAGGGAACGAGAACATTGCCTTATTCTATATTCTTAGGTTTTGACCCGACCGGGAATCGAACCCACGACCGTGGATTCTAGCACCAGTCTATAGTGATTAATGTGAAAACATATCTTCAATCATTGTCAATACTGTTTTCGCTGAAGATGTTATTTTTCTTGGTATAACATAATTATCTTGGAAGAAGATATGTGTATGACTTAATATAAACCAGTATGTGATATGTTATTGTTTTATGATAATGATGTGAATTATTTCACTAGAGACAAACTATTACGAGTTCCACTATTCGATATTTCATCTTTTCATTATGTTTTATCTGGACAATTGCACACGGCAAAATACCTATTTAAGTCTTAAGTTTGTGAAACGTCAATCATATATGATCATATTTTCATTTGGTGTGGCAATCGCCTTCAATATCCCTTCAAATGAGCAATTTCGGTTATGAGAGCATAACTGCAGCATGTGCCAAAGCTCCGCGTTCTCGCAAGAGACATATGAATGCGCTTAAAAAACGTTAGTGTCTATTTAACTCGTGTATAGGTAATATCGAGATGGTGTCTGCTTGTGACAGTGTGCACTTATGGCGACATGTTAGTGCTGTCTCATTGAAATATCACACCGTAAACATATTGACATGATACTTCACTTGGTCATATTATACTGACACCGAGCCAACCAGTTCTCCTCCTACCCAGTAATGCAGAGCGCTTAGCAGACAGCGACAAGATTGCCTAAATTAACGTCTCGGGACACGAACCCACAGCTGAGATTCTATAGCACCAGTCTAGCAACACAAAGCGAACACCCTTACTGGGCCACAGCGCTGGTCCCTTGGTGCACACATTGTGTCCGTCCTCAGATTACGCAGCGATGGCTTGTCTTACTGTGGTTTGTAAAATAGTTTTCATGTGTGCAGGCTTTATTGTGGAATTATTATGTTGGTAAGCACCTTAATCATAAAAATATGAATTTTAGCATTTCCACAAGGTTTGAATGAAGTGCAAATCGGATAAAATTACGGTGAAGTTGCGAACTGACGACAGGAGTCGGGGAACAGTATTAAGTTTTTGAGCAATAGCTTTTCAAACATTTAAAACAGGAAAGGAATGAAATGAAATTATATCATTTTCTCTCATGATTTCTAAAATGTCATACATATTTCTGTTGTATCGCCTTTTTAAGAAAAAAAAAGCTGTCATGTAAATGCATGTATGTTTAATTTGGATCAGACATTTGCAGTCAATGAGTAACTACAAAAGCATAACCAATCATTTGTAGACACGAGTAATAATTAGAAACTTTTTAAAGTCGAGTTTCTGGCACTTGGAAACCACAACTTGAGTGCCCTGTTTATCTTGTCCCAAATCCTGATAGAATGTACATCGGCTGGCAAGTTCCTCCGACATACCGTACCAAAGAACTTTCTGGAACGCAAAACGGTGAATATTGTTGAGTTGTTTGGTATACCGACTTCACCAACTCGATCACCATCGTCTTCTTAGGTTTTTTCGTCGCGATATCATTGGCAATTTTTGGAAGTGACGATAAATCCAAATAAAACAAACAAACAAGCAAAGACCAGACATCCAAAGCTTAGAAGTGACATTTCTAACGTTCTCAAATATATAATTCAGTTAGAGTATCAATTTTAGTTCAAGGATCTCCTTATAAAATGAACTAACATGGTCAATTGCACACTGATATATTCTGATAACCATGGTTAGAATTTACGAATTAGGTACATTCATCAAATTCATAAATAAAGTGTTATGTTCGTAAAATTTCCCCCATCTTTTTTCAAAGCTCCTTCGCGGGCAAAGCCCGCGATCGGTAACACTCTTGTGTTGCCGGGAGCTTTTTTTGTTTTCGCTAATTAGCGAAAATGGTGAAAACGAAAGCGGATGCAGTATTCTGCGAAATCTCACATGCGAGAACTACCATTACATACATGTACGTTATGAGTATTATAGAAATTAAATTATATTTTGAATCATGTTTGCTCTCTAGTAACTTTAATTTCTTTTTCTGGACATCATTTCTAAATATTGAGGAATTTGTGAAACGAAAGCGGATAAAGTATTCTCAGAAATCTCTCTTCGTGTCTTATGTGCGAGAACTCAACTATAGTTGTAGAAATAAAGACGATGTTGATCTATGTATTTAGCTTTACGTGTAAGAATTCCTTTAAATTAAACAAAGCATAATTATTTTAATAATATTGCTTCAAAAAATATCAATGATAAATAAATACAGTCGTATCATACATATCTTTATGGCATTGTCT
>JAUMGZ010012517.1:0-10148 GCA_032359645.1 Pododesmus macrochisma | reverse complement strand
TTGGCAGGAAGCATCCTAAGGGGAAGGGGATTCAAGATTGTACAAATGAAGGCCCTGACCCCCCAGGGGACAGGTGGACGGGCCTAAAGGGGTATATATGATAGTTTGCTTTTAAACGACATCTCCTCTGAAACTTTTGTGCAGATTTCAACCAAATTTGACAAGAAGCATCCTTAGGGGGTGGGGATTCAAGTTGGTACAAATGAAGTCTCTGACCCCCCCAGGGGTCAGGTAGGTGGGGCCAAAAGGGGTAAATTTGACAGCATGCCTTTAAATGACATCTCCTCTGAGACTATTGGGCAGATTTCAACCAAATTTTTCATCCTTAGGGTAAGGGGATTCAAGATTGTACAAATGAAGTATCTGACCCCAAGGAGACAGGTGAGCGGGGCTAACTAAAAGGGGTAAATTTGATAGTTTGCCTTTAAACGACTTCTCTGAAACTACCGGGCAGATTTCAACCAGATGGACATTAAGGCCCCATGGGCCTCTTGTTTTCAATAGTCTTAAATAGGGAAAATTGAGTAAAATGAGGATTGATAGTGCTGATATACTTATACTCTAGCTTGTATTTTATGTTAATAGCAAAGTTACGAAGTTTGGAAGCAAATTCCAGTAAGAGGTATAGTCTTGAAAGGCAAAACTAGTTAGACAATTATAACAAGGGTATACAGAGTATAATAGAAATAATTCACTAACCACATTATTGTACTTCAGGTAGCTTTTTATTGTAAACTTTGTCCTGATGACGCCCACCTAGTGGGTGAAACATGTTGACATAATAAACCATAACATGAGCTGTATCTTGAATGTTGTTGTTTCCATCCTTGGAACCCATATAACTTATTTTTATGGAATGCTGCTGAATCCTTTGGATCCACTTTTGATGCACTAGTACATCATCTAAACCAGCTCAGGAGTGTTGCATGGTTCTCTCGAAATTCAAAACCTGGCAAAGATATAAAAATATAATAACTATATATGCATGTGTGTGCACATGTTTGCCTTTACCATAGGTGTTATAATGTGAATCTGATACCATTGGAAGAATCTTAATGTAATAAATTATAAAATAAATTAGATCTATGAGCCACATAATAAATGTAAAATATATATGAAACACAACTCAAATCACACAATTCTCGAAATGAGTAACTTATACAATAGTTCGTTTGTACCAAACTCACAGGAACAAAAATACTGTGGACAGTGTTCGATCAAATACATATATGTGATGTCATACTCATCATAGATCGTACGTACTTTACTTAAATGACCCACACTTAACAGTAAAACACAATCTTTATTCAACAATATGAAAATACAATAAAAACAACTTGTGTCGATGCACCGATAATAAAATTGAAATAATGCATTTTGAAATATGGGAATATGCATGGTTTATGGACAAGACTGTCAGTAGTTTGGAAATAAGAATGTTAGTTGCATAATGACTTCTGTCCTGATCATCAGACACGTCTGGTCTGTTCTGTTGCTTGTCTGTGTATGAACGAACCCGGAAGTTTAAACAAAGGAACAACATAACGTGGAACCAAAACTGACCGCTGCTGACCCACTACAGAAAGAGATACCTATAAACTGACCAAAAGAAATCAGAGAAAGAAAATAGCAATGCGCGGCCACTACTCAACCAAAACAAAGAATAAAACACATTAAAACATTAACATTGTTAATAACATTAAGTCTTTCACAATGATCAGCTATGTAAATATGACTTAATGAAACATGATAAACATGCATGTTTAGGATATTTGGTGGCATGAAGTGTGCAAGAACCACAACTCTTGCCCTGTTTCAAGTAGATCCGTTATTGCCGTTTTAGGTAAAAAAGTTTTCTTTTCTGCCATAAAATTGTCTATGTAGATGTTTTTTACTACCCCAAACACAATAGCAAACGCTACAAATGGCTAAATTCAATGCTATCAAAATGCCACCAATGCCAAATATAACAAATTATCAGAATGTACTAATCAACTTCAACATTATACTTAACCTTCCGGTTTTGAGAAATACCTGTTGCCATAGTAAAATAGTTGTACATGTAGCCTCTAATTGGTGGAAATTTATTTCCTGTTAAAGATTATTCTAGTTTTATTGACAAAACATAATAATTATTCCTAAGTCGGTTATATTTAGGGGAGCATCTATCACTTCCAGTGATTCTCTTGTTCTTTTTTGCTTTGACATGTCTATTATTTCTTCTACAGTTAACAATAGTTTGACATTATTGTAATAAACAGGCATCAGTATAATGTTCCAACAAAGACATATATCTAACCTCCTATAAGTTTCTTGGACACTGTATTTCAACGTCATGTGCTGGATGACTGTGACATAATATATGGTTCATATATTATATAATACACGGTCAGTAAAATTCATTTTTTGCTAACCGTGTGTATATATACATATTTAGGATCTGTAATGAGTTTGTATTTCATCACAGAGATTCATGACAAGTTTTAAAAATCTCTTATGAAATGGAAAAGAATTTCAACTTCTCTTCATCTTATATGACTCAAATTAAATGTGTTTTTCTGATTTTAACATTAAATTGTGTGAAAATTAGCACTGAAGTGCCTTCCTGTAACAATAAAATATGACGTCATACCATTGTTACGTGATGTCATAATCAAGTAAAAGCCAATCAGAGCAGAATTTGTTTATGCCATGCCGCCAATCTTTAATCAGCTTGAAGTTATATGTAATGTGTTGCATATAATTATGTAATAAATAACACTATAATCATATAATTATCATGATAAAATAATATAGTACACTATAGTATAAGATAATGACAAGTATGACATTTGACATCTGTTTATAAAATATATTAATTAGCTACTCTGATGCTTAAATTGAAGTTTAATTTTATGTAAATGTCTTCCAGATGGGAGAAAAAGAAAAAATTGAAAAAAAACCTGAAGATTCCCAGGATACAAATTTAAAAGTAACCTTTAAAGATGACACGGATAACGAGAACCAAAATGCAAGTGACAGAGAAGTGTCATCATCTGATGATGAAGAAGAGCTAATTGCTGACCAACGTAACTTAAAAATAGATCTTAAACGTGTAAAAAGTGCCTATAGAGACTCTTCACACAGTCAGTCTAATCTTCCGAACGTCTTAGCTGAATATGGATTACAAGATAAGGAAGAACAAGAACGCAAGGTAAGTACTATGGAATAAGTTAAAATCTGTTTTTAGGTATAAAGTTTTTGCGAATTATAATTATAAAGTTTTTGCTAATTATAAAATTATAAAGATTTTACGAATTAATTTATGATTATAAAGTTTTTACACAAAAAGAGGAAAAATTAACAAGCCTGTATAAACCATACATTTTTTTTACATAAAATAGTTATAATTACACACTTGTATAATTTATAATACATAGTTGCCAACTCTCCCTGTTTAAGAGGGAGTCTCCCTATTTTTCACACATTATTTTCACTTTTGACATCCGTATAATTCCTAAACCTTGCTTATCAGCTTGCTTCAACTTAGTGTATTGCACAGAACTGCTTAAATAAGGCAGTAGTTTGTCAAGAAACATATATATCTTAACATGATGTAATTTAAATGTGTTTTAGGAACGTATCAGAAGTAACAAGAAGAAGAATAGAGCTTCACCTAAATTCTCAGAGGATAGAGATTCCAATGAAAAACGTAGAAAGAAAAGAGAAGAGGTAAACATTATTGATTCTTTTAACTTTCTGTGAACTGTAAAATATAAACTGTGACCTTGAGGTACTTCAGGTTTACAAGCAAGAAAAATGGATTTAGATTTTAAATACTTTGTTGAAAAACAAAACATATTGTGCTATCCTTAATTGGCTTATGTACAATTTAATATTGCATTGAAGATGTTCAAATGTTTTCCAGAAATTTTTGCTTAATCAAATGGTTATTATAAGATAAGATGATTATAATGTAATGTTTAAATTTGTGGTAATATACTTGTGTTTCTTCAACAGTCTTCATTTTCCCGTTCATCCTCTCGTCGTAATACACCAACAATGCCTGTTTATATCAGAGAGAATTCGGTACAGTTTGCACACATTGATAATTGTTAAAACAAAAAGTGGCTATGTTAAGCTCTGCATAATGTCTGTGCATAATAAATGTGGCTTATTTCATGCATGCAGCGATTTTTGTTAGGTCTTGTAGGAGACATAACAATAACATTATTATTTACATCTTTAGTTAGTGTTTTGTGTAGATATTAATTGATTGAAGTCAGCATGCTGATAAAGAGTTGAATATTCTGACTGTTTTGGTTTTTAGTCCATCTTGACCAAAGTCCAAGGTCATGAAGGTGGACTTTTCCCATACAAATCCTGTGTTCTGTCTATCCATTGTCAACTTTTCACATTTTAGACTAATTTCCAAAACTGCTGGATCAATTTCAATCAAACTTACTAGTAAGGAAGCATCCAATGGGGAAGGGGATTCAAACATGTTCAAATTATGGGTCTTGGCCTCCACAGGCCAAAATGGGGAAAATTTATCAACATTTAAAAATCTTCTACAAAACTTAAGACCTAGCTCTAGCTTAATGCTTTGTTGTTTAGTAACCTTAAGGCATGGAGAACCAAATTTGTTCAAAAGGTTACACGGGGGGTCAAAAATATGTTACGCATTTTGAGGTCAAAGTTCAACACTATTGATCAAGAAAATATGTTAACTTTGCACTGATTTTCAACTTTTCCTCAAAAATCTAGAGAACCAATTTCAACCTAACTATATAGGAAGCATTCTTAGGGTAAGGAGATTTGTTCAAACAAAGGGGCTTGGTCTTCAGGGGGGCCCTGCAAGAGGGCCAAAATGGTGAAAATTTGACCAAATGAAAAAATGAAATAATAAGAGTCTTCTTATAAACAATAGCTAGAAGACCCAGGCCTAGAGCTTAAAGCTTGCACACCTTGTTACTTTTTGTTATGGAGAGAGCAACAACAACAAAATCCTCTCTACATCACAACACTGATTAGAAGAACAGTGTTTGTTTAAGGTATGACCCTTGGGTCAAAAAAAGGTTACACATTATGGGGTCAAAACTTAACACTATTCAATAGCAAATATGTTAACTTTTTTACATTTTCCTCTTCTTCTCAAAACCACTAGACCAAATTACACCAAACTTGGTAGGAAGTATCCCTTGGGAAGTAGTCAGATTTGTTCAAATGATAGGGTCGGGCTTTAGGGGTGTCATTAGGGAGCCAACAGGAGGAAAAATTGACAAAAATGTTAACTATTGAAATGCCAAAAAAATCAAAGTATAGGTTTGTTTCAACCAGATGACTGTTAAGGCCAAATTGGCCTTTTATTTTTTTTTATCTTATACTTATTGCATGTTTGTGAGTTATCTTTGTACTTACAGCACATGTTTTACTTAAATTTCAAATTACTTGGGGTTAAATGTATTGCATATTGAAGATGTATATATTTGAAATGTTTAAAGAATAAAAAACTAGTTGATAATTATTTACTAGGAACTCATTGAGGCTTATAGTACATTGAGGAATCAACTGATAAATATTTGTAATAATTTTGTGGCAAAATAGTCAGATTAAGCGACCATGCTTTGACTGATAGTTTATAATCTTTATATAGACCTTAACTCATACAATTTTTTACTTGAATTTACTCAGCTAGGTTACCGTTAAGGCCCTCTTTTGTTCACATAAAGCAAACCGTATATGACTTTGTTGTGTTTTGAATTAAATTGAAACTTGCACATTAGGACTGATGACGTCTTGTATGCACACGCAGTATGGTTAAGTTTATGTACTGACTACTGCATCTTGCACCATAACTTGAACATATATATGTCATGAAGCAAGCACAGTTTATAAATAGTGTTGGACAATATCTATTTATACTTAATATCAGTAAATCATACAATTTAAGATAACTAACAGCCCGAATGGCTCGGCTGTAATGAGTCTCTACTATATTTACAATTGGCATTGTTTTCCTTTCTGTGAACTTTGTGACATCATAAATGGATGCACTTCTCTGTTAATTTGTTGGAACATTCCATTTAACGAAGGGTGACCGTTTAAAATAAAAAAATATAAAAATTGTTCAAGCAAATATTTGATTTTATAATTAGTGAAAGTGTTACTAAAATTGTAAATGTTCTGTTTGTCGTTAATGAGCAACAAATTTTTGGACTGTCACTAATTCAACATGAACGGCTTCGCTGTCGTGCAATATGCGACTGTCCATTTCTGTTCATAATTAAATAAGAATTTTTAGTCAGTCAGATTAATTTACAATTGAGTAGAGATTTGATGACACTATAGTAAGCTAGATGTATAATCAGTTTGCACAAATTTATGGACGAGAAGAAATAAAGTTGAATCAATATCACATTTTATGACTCTCAGTCTCAGGTACCTTTTCTTCACGTCTACAACATTACAGTTAACGGTAGTTTCAAGTGCATATTTTATGAAAATCATTGTACAATGCCATGTAATATAAACTTAAAGATAAAAATGTATACTATAAATGTAGTCTTTTATAGCATCTTCATTTGAGAAGCTTTGAACTTAGATTGAAATTGGTATTTGTAATTCTCTAATTCTTCCTGATTTTCTCAAAAACATTCAATTATTAATATTATATTGATGGATATTATCATCTATAAACAGATCCTAGCATACGTGGTGAGTTTGATAAATTGGTACCGGTAGTCATTATACCCTGCAAATATATCTGTTTAATTGTTTCCTATAAATGCAGTTCTATAAATCTTAAACGCATAATACTAAACTTAATTACTGCATTAATAACCACAGCATAGTTTATGTTTATCTCGAAGTATGTGGGACCTTAATTATTGAAACCTCAACAACTGCGTGTTCGATATTATATCAGAATAGCAAAACATATATGACGTTTTTTTCGACAGTGTTTCTTCTAAACATCGCTCAAAACTTTGATGTTTTAGTGAGAGTGCATGCGTATTCACTAAAAGGATTGTTATGTGTATTTTATTTCATGTTTTACTTTATAGTTTATTTTTATGCTTGTGTTTGTACGTGAATATACAGTGATTATAATCAACAAATTTAACATCAACACTAAACGTAGGCCAATTAGACGACGTCTGAGCTACAAGTTTGTTCTTTTTCTTGAATTCTTTTTTGAAAGCAGAAAGTTCCTTTTTACTACCGTACATTTAAGTATAAACGGGAAGTTAGAAAGCTAAAAAAACCCTATTAGATTAAATCAATTAATTTTATGAGAAACATTTTGGCTCTTTAATCATTAAGTGTAACTGTTACAATAACCCATTTGAGGACACATCATATGCTCGTCAACAGTCTTGGCAGTGAAGTGCAGAAGGAGATTGAAATACAAAGTCTCATTTCACAAAATGTGAATTTTACAAAGAAGCTAAGTCAGAATATGGCATTATGAGCACTTTTTGGCCTTTTTAGTCCATCTGGACCAGACGTCAAAGGTTACAGGACTTTTATCATACAAATACAAATCCTGTCACACGTCTGTTGTCGTCGTTAACTTTTAACTTTTGCTACTTCTTCTGCAAAACCACTAAACCAATTTCATCCAAACTTGGTAGAAAGCATCCTTAGGGGTACACATTTGTTCAAATGATGGCACTTTGCCCCCAGATGGCGCCACTTTAGGGGCCCAAATGAAGAAAATTTACTTAGATGCTTATTACATCTAGATAGATGTTAAAGCCCAATGGGCCTCTTGTTAGTTTTCATAGGAAAAGGATTTCAGAGTTTATTATTATATACTTAATATATACTGGGAACAAAATTTAAGAAAGGCTTAGACAGTTTCTTTAATTTGCTTTCAGTTTTTGGCTTTGATTTTAATTATATAGATTTAAATTTCCTTTTTAATCATGTTAATAAAGCATGGTTTTAATCTGCTTAAATTTATACTGACATTTTTTACCTATACCGTTTTATTAATCTCTGCAGTGTTAATTTTGCTTTTAAAGTGTTATTGCATTCTACTTATCATTTTAATAATCTAATATACATTTATACTATTATATCCTTGTTATTAAGAATAAAACTTAATTAATTTTCATTTAATTTAATTTTAAGGTCCTTAAGTCACTGAACTTGTAATATGAGTTTTAAAGAATTGTGAAATGAAATCAATTTAGAAGCTGTGTAACAAGGAATTTAAAAGTTTTCTTCAGGTGCGATCCACAAGTTTAGAACTGTTTTAATGTTTCATGTATGTAATTACACCACCTGAGAAATATTTGGAATCTGACAGGATTTCTATTTCCATAAGACGTATAACATATAACAGGAATTCATGGCTGTAACTATATCATAACAGCCAAGACAGAGCCTATATAGGCCTTCTATAGGATCCCATTGGCTTACTGACCAGGGCAAAGCCCTGGTGGGATATAGGGGGCACAATCCCCTGAAGTTCCTGTGTTGTGGTGTTTTAAGAGCGAAGATTAAACAAGATTTTGAAATAATTTACTTGTTCTTTTATTCATAAAGAAACCCTGTAAATTTTATGTATTCTTAAAAATAATATACTATTATAATTATAATATTTGATAGCTATATAGCAAAATTGCAGTCAAGGTTCTTGTCTCAGCTGCTTTATAGATTGAGTTTACGGCCATGGAATTATATTAAGAAAAGTGTAGAAATGAAAATGGAAAACAAGTTATTTATTCTCCTAGCAATTAACTTAACCAAATTATTTCTGGCAAATCATATTTAAAAATAATATTTTAACCCACACATTGTAAAGGTCTACTGGTCTAAACAAAGGGTAAGGGTGATCTTAAGTCAGTTTATACACAAACCTTCTATTTCAAAATTAAAACTTTCACTTCTTTTGTCAGTAAATACACAAACCTTCTATTTCAAAAGTTTAAACTTTCCCTTCTTTTGTCATGTCAATTTTAACTAACAATTAAACAACTGTGAATCCTTTGTTCATGTCACTTTAAAATGATATCTGACAATATACCTGAAAGCACACCTTAATTAAAACATTCACAATTTATAAAGAACATGAATATTCAAAATTGATGAGTAACTTAAATTCTAAAAATAAGAAAGAAAAAAAGTTCTAGTTTAAGGGGAGTCATAATAATGGTTGGTATCCCATGGTAATTTTAACACTTTATATAATGAGTCTATTGGCATTGATCATAGTCACATGAATTGATTGTTATACCCTGCCATAAGTCGTACCTACTTCATATACATTGTACATGTATATGCTTAATTTGGAAAGTAAAGTTCAAACTTAATTCTGATTGATGTTATAAATTCATTATGTTTTATCATTGTGGATTAAAGGTGAGCTTTATATAGGTAACATGAAGATTAGATGTACTGTGCTAATAAATGTACACACATCAAAATGCAGTGAGTAATTAATTTAGACATTTTAAAGATTTATTATTTCTAGCAGTTTTGTTTCACACATTTAATTTAATTTTAATCCTGAAAAGAACCATACATACATGAACTTAATATTGAAATTTATACTATTCACTTCTATATGCTTAGCTCAGTTAATTATTTGATTTTTCCTAATTCCTTTTGCCTAGCTAATTTATAGGTGCATTTGATTATCATTTTACTTAGCGTTATGCGCAGCTGGTGGAGGATCACAAGAACAATCCGGAAGGGGGACAGTTCTACTCTAAGAAAGTCTCGGTGATGATGAAGAGACTTGGAACACCCAGAGATGAATCGTTACATAAAGATGTCGAGAACCAGGTAACTTTCTCTACTCTTTATTTATCATACCCGTACAGTAACAGAGAAATGTAGTGTATAGATCATGCCACACAGGCGCAGAGAAATGTAGTGTACAGATCATACCACACAGTAACAGAGAAATGTAGTGTACAGATCATACCAAACAGTCACAGAGAAATGTAGTGTATAGATAATACCAAACAGTCACAGAGAAATGTAGTGTATAGATCATACCACACAGACACAGAGAAATGTAGTGTACAGATCATACCACACAGTCACAGAGAAATGTAGTGTATAGATCATACCACACAGACACAGAGAAATGTAGTGTATAGATCATACCACACAGACACAGAGAAATGTAGTGTATAGATCATACCACACAG
>JAUMGZ010012506.1:0-10148 GCA_032359645.1 Pododesmus macrochisma | reverse complement strand
AAGTTTAGTGGAAAAGGTACCATTCGTGTCGATGTTTAATAGGAGGTCTAAGTATGAGGCAGAAAAGTCGGTGTCAGTGGTGTCTTTAATCTCAAGTTCCAGATCAGCTCTTCACTACCTTTTCATAATATTAGAGTAGATGTTAAACTTTCATTCTGGCTATATGTAATTCCCCGCATCTAAGCGTCTTTCCTCTCATACCCCATGATCTTCACACCCTGTTTCTGATACTGGCACTATCCCCTGGTCTGAAAGAAAGATCTAATTGATATGACCCCCATTATAATTTTTTATGATAATACAAACGCTAGGAAGGTTGTTCGTTTTTTTATTGGAATTAATTATTGTTGATACCGTGTACAGTCATGAAAGGCATGATGCATTCAAGAATTGGGATACTCGTCATCAAGTTCAAAACATCATCATCAAATAAGACAAAGGGTGGCACAACTTAGGGGTTGTGATATGCATCTAGTTTCAAACTGGGAATTAGTGAGTTGACCATAATTCAAAAAAAGGATCTCCAAATATCTCCTATAAAACTTGTCAAATATATAACGTAGTTCTATAACACATATCGATACCGCTGTAAAATAAGCTTGGTTGTAAGGTCAATATTACTAGACTGAAAATTGGTAATATTGGAGCACGCTCGGGCATAACGAATAAATTTAAACATATAAATGCCGTATGATGTAAGTCGTGGAATATCGATATGAAGAAGTGGCTTATTTACAATTCGAAATCGAAAATCATGTTTGTTGCAGAAAATGGCGAATGATTATTATATAGCCTTAGTAAGATTTTAGTTTTTATGAATATATCCATAAGTTTTCAGAAATAATATGGAGAACTGTGAACAACATAACAAACGTTATTGACAAACAAACATATCTGGAGAACTGGAGAACTGTGATCAACAGAACAAACGTTATTAACAAACACACATATCTGGAGAACTGGAGAACTGTGATCAACAGAACAAACGTTATTGACAAACAAACATATCTGGAGAACTGGAGAACTGTGATCAACAGAACAAACGTTATTGACAAACAAACAATAGCTTCATCAAAAAGTCACCACCAAAATGAACTAGCAACGTGAAACGAGCATTTACAAAAGACGTCAAACCAACAAAATTGGTGACTGTAACTCGCTCTTGACCGGAATCAAGCTCCAAATCAACCGTTATCAACGGACTCGAAGGGGAACATGCATTTAAAAAAGAAAATACCTTGTTAAAGCCAAACTCTAAATCACGATTGTTACGAAGGAAACAAATCATACCACAGTCATACAATGTCTTGCCAAAACTGTAGATGTGCGCGCAGGAAATATAGGAATTAATGTTTTAACGTATTCCTCGGACCCGTTATCGGACCCGTTATCGGACAACCTAGCCCTCATCAGCAAAAGTTACGTTATAAGATATATAAAATTTAACATAATCAAAAGACGGACAGACGGACGGACGGACGGACGGACGGACGGATTGCCTGACTCACAATAATGTACAACAGACAAGTACACACATTCCCAATGCAGGTAAATATATAACTGTATCCTCTACGGTCAATGACTTAAAACACAACGATGTGTGGTTAGACGTCTGTAGTTATACGGTAAGCAATATTTATTGATTGTAATGAGGATTTCAGTCTTTCTACAACAAATATAAAATAGTATACCTTCAGCATTGAACATCATTCCGTCTGTCAATTGTACTTGGACAATCAAAAAATCTGGATATTGACCTAAGCCATGGTTTGTTGAATAAAATGTATTGGACGTATCTGTAATACCATATTTAACTTTAGTTTGAAAGCATAAAAATGCAGAAACAAAGTACAATTATTGGTTTATTTCATTTTCACAAATTTACAAATGATATTCGAGTACTTAAGTGGGAGTACAGGACTGCGTAGTTAATTCAACTGTAAACTTTGGTTTTTATAATTTACGCTATCGCCATAGCTCAGTTTGGTTTGTTTTATATTTAGAGTAAACAACAATTTGTAAATTCGTTAACGCATTGGTCAAAACCGATTTGAATTCGTGTTAAAGTGCTGGGGTGAAATAGATTTTACCAATAAAATTCATACTAAAATTATATTAAATGCCTACTGTAGGTTGCTTTTGAAGTCATACAAGGGTTGTGGTATTAATTTTTAACACAAGTTCGTGACGTTTTCTTTGTAAGCTAACAATTGTATTTTAGTTTCTTTGTATGTATGTGTCTCACGTATTAATATTAATGACTTGTGTCTTTCAAATAGCGTCTTAGTTTTTCGCATTTACCACTTTTTTAAAGTTATGGCTTGTTGTCTTCTAACTCAGCATGCCGCTTGATTATCTGATTGTCAATCAAAATTTGGTAACATTGTTCACTAATCCCTGTCATGATCAAGCTATGCTCTTAAACGATGTGGTAATGGATGACCTCTTTGATGTATAATAACAAAATGAGCGTTTGTTTGTTTGTTTAATTAGGGTTGTTTAACGTCACTTCCAGAATATTTCATCGATATCGCGACAAGTAAATCAGTTTACTGCGTAAAATGACAGTGCAGTAATGCAAAATAGTTAGCCCAAGAAACTGTGCATAAAGAATTAGTTATGCACTGACTTAAACATTTATCAACGCCAACATTGAGATTTGCAAACTGTTTTTGTTACAGGGACAATTTTAAATGTTCTGATTAGAAATATAAATTATTGTAATTCGTATATATATAATAAAATAATAATCAATGAATAACACTGTTTTGATACGCTTAATATATAATGCTGTCGTTTTTGTTTGGCGCGTATTCTGTTCTCTTACTTTGTACCCTTACTGGACAATATGACGTATACTACTGGACACTGTTACGTGTACACTTGTGACGCGTATAGGACTGGTCAGCTGACTTTTTAGCGCCAGATTCTTACTCGGACTGAATAGCCATAATTATGCTCACACTAACGGAACTTACTCACTGCCTGCACTGCATTCCTATTGTTAATATAACCCTTTAATCCTTTACTTCCCATATTCCCGTGGAATATATCTTCCATTTATTCATCACGTTCATACATTTTATTTTTATATATTTTCTGTAATAGTCACCAGTGTGGGTTCCGAGTAACGATAGTTGGTTACCACCTAAGACTGGTGCCCTGTGACATTCACAGGCGAGATTGCGTATACACATGTTTTAAATAAAGTTGTGTTCATGTAATTAATTGGTAAATTAAATAATAAGTAAATTAGCATTGGCTTATAATGTAAAAATATAAATATTATCAGATGTGTTCAAGCTTGAATACATTTGGACACACGTCTTTATTCTATAAACAATGTAACATATAAAGGTACATTTTTATCTTTGTAATAAATATTGATATTATTGTAAAGATAGATTATCTAACAAATATCATGTGTCAACTCATATAATAAATAGTATTTGTTAATATAACTATGTTTTTGTACAGATTGTGTAAATATAGTTATTTCTAAATATTCACAGTTTCTTGTCTTGCTCGACAAACGCCATAACTTTTTTGTTTACTATATATTATAGGGAAAGGTGCCACACGCAACTGTCAATCGTGTATAGCATGTTGTATTAAAAGAATCGAATTCATCGGTAGTGTTTGTGTTTATTCACTAGAATCCCTGTAAAAAGGGAGCCCCCAGTGAGATCAAACTCCCGACCCCTGGTTTTGTGTTTATTCACTAGAAGCCCTGTAATATTCATGTTAAGTTAAACAATGTTTTATTATTTTCATTGGTGCATTCATGTTATATTATACAAAAACATGGATATAAAGGACTAGGAAACAACTGACACAGTATTTCTATTAATCCTTTTCTCTGTTTTGTAAATTACAATTATTAGTGGTATATATATAAGATTGCAGGTTCTTAAATTTTGTCTATTTTAGACGAAATGTGTATACCTACCATCGATTGCTATGTTTTGTCTCATGAATACAGGAGCTCCAAAATCACAAAGCTTCCATGCCCGAACACGTACTTGCACTGAGGTGTACATACCCGATATTGAGCCCGATCCTGTCATCTTACCGTCAAATTCACCTTAACAAAAATAATTAAAAATAAAGGCACTTGAGGGAAATACGCTAAATTTTATATATTTTAAATACGTTTGGGTTATTTTATAATTTTAAAGACGAGTTATGTTAATTTGTTCAACTCTAAATTGTTGTTTGGGGCCTTTTACGTGGGTCAAAGTGGAAAGTTTAATTAGATTGTTCGAATCGTTTTACGTGATGGTGAATTGCCCCACGTAGTTTTGTCACGTGTTTTATGTTTCTTTTAATTGCTGATACACGGGACAGCTCTATGAAATTTATTTATTTAAATAATTATTTTGTTCTATACTTAAGTCAATGGTGTAACTTTCAACGACGTTCATATGATAGCTATACTTAAAACGTTTCATTCAGGAATTCGGAAGATTCAGCCTTTATACACTGGTTAACTAAACCGCCCATTTTTGCAGTTGGTGGTCGTTGTATTAGATCCGTTTGATCATAGTGCTGAATTGTTTGATGCGACTAATGTTGTTTTGTCATTGTCTTTTGTGCAAATGATTCCAATTAAGTTTGTTATTAGATTTTCCGTGGTCATCCCGGCATCACCGTATCTCCTTTTGTTGCTTTTCTGGCCAACTTTGGTAATTCTTAGTTTAATGAATACATGTATGAGTTATTGACAGAGAGAAAACACGATTACATGTACATCATCCTGGCGGGCTAAACGTTTTTAGAAGGAAACACACACAAAAAAAATTTCTTCACATTTCATAAAGTTTACTGTATTATGATCTGTTTTTGTTATCTTTCTGGCTATTCAGACTCTGTCTGGATTCTCATAATAACGCTTGTTTTAATATTAACTTTGTATTTGGATCTGCCTACTTTAAGAATACCCGTTCACATATCTCAGGGTATCCTAAGTATTTAAAGATAGCTTTTATAAAGAAAAGCAGGAAAAAGCATGTAGCCTTCTCGTCCTTCGGTTTTACTAAATTAGAATACTTTAAGATTCATGAATTGCAACCATCAATTTTAATTGTTTAAATAAGTTACTCTAAGACTTTTACAAAATGATCACAAAGTTTAAAAATAATTGTTTTGCTCTCTGCAATAAATCCGTAATATCTACATACTATTATTATTGAAGTTGATAGTTGTTGAGTGTAGAATGACTCCCTTTAATATATAACAAACTTTGCTATACATTTTATTGGTGAACTCTTTTCGAACTAGACATGGACATATGTTTGTGTCTTTTCTACTACAATTTGGTTACAATACGTCTAGAGTTTCTTAAATGTACATTATACTAACGAAGACCCTTTTCAATGATTTTGAAATAAACTTTAAAGTTTAAGTTTTTTTTTTCAGCAAACGGAAAAAATAAGTATGCTTAAATGTATTTGTAAACACATTTTCGTGTGCAATCTTACAGTAACATGATCAAACGTTTCTTTCTGTATAATTTTAGACCAAGAAGGTAGAAATGTCTTGAATATGTGTGAATTAATGTCAAAAATTTGGTTACACACAATTTATGAAATTTATTGAAGTTACGGAAAAGGCATTAATTTTATTAAAAGAAATACACTGAAGAAAGAACATCCTTAAATATGTACCTGTATATACAGCTAATCCTTTGTTTGTTCCGCTGCCGCTACCTCTTCTATTGGGTACAGCTATGTATACATGACTCTGGTTATAGATATACACAACACCTCCATAGTTCGAGACTGCGTCGTCATCTCTGCCTGCGGATCCCATCCCAGGGAACACATAGTCTACCCCGCCATCAGTGACCTTTGCCTGCACATCGATCATTACAGGATACTCGCCAAGACCGTGAGATATTGTAGTTTCAGAATTACCACCACTTTGAGACGTTACGGTGACCCAGTTACTGACAAACGATGGGCGGTTTAAAGCAAATGTGATGCCAACTGTAAAGGACAATGGAAATGTAAATGATATACCAATTGAAGAAAGCAAGTAACGTGAACATGGGCAAATAAAAGGAAACCGTGGGACTCACATTGAAAAGAAAAAAGCATTACAATTAACTTATAAAGGAAACTCAAACTTTTATTGAAAAACTAGAGGCGAAACTAGGTGTTCACAAAAGAGTAAACATTTCCTGCTACACATGTGTCACCCATAGCGATGTTATAAAAATGCAATGTTATCAGACAAACAAAATGTATAACACTTTTGTCTTCACTATCAAAATAGATTGCTCAAAATGTAAAGTGTTTAGCAATGTACATCCCCTAATGATACTTATATTTATGGATGATAAAATGATATTAAATATGAAATCAAAACTTACTATAGCAACACAAAGTTATCCATAATAATTTGTTTGACAATGGTAATGCATGCATGGAAATACGTTTCATAGGTTGACACATTTTGCCCAAGATAGCATGTCCTGTTTTTACCTATTTCGAGCAATGTTGTATAACCGTTCTGTTCAATATTCGTGTACAAATGCTCTAATGTAAGTCCTACCTTAACAAGTTATTAAGGTCGTGTATCGATTGTATATGACAATTGAATTTTATAATTTCGTAAACAACTTAAAGAATATCGTAGATCGATGAAGTCAATATGTACATTCTATAAATAAATACGTTATTAAATACGGAAACCCGATTGAATGCTGCCAACAAGATAATCAATGTATAGTTTTTTTTTCAAATGGAGCATTACGCAGTCGTTATTTGGTCTGTTTGTTCCGTTTTCTGTCTCACTCTTCAGTTGTATCAATACAATGAACACTTAAGTGTCAATATACAGAAGTGAAGGCAATAATTAACAAGTAAATATAAATGTTAGCCTAGACTATTCTTTATTTTCATAATCAACAAAGTAATAAGGCAAATTTGTACCATTTTAAATAGACCAAAACGATTGAAGTTGTTGAATTATTTGTTTGTTTGATAAGCGCTTAACGTTACTTCCAGAGTACTTCACAGATATCGTTACAAAAGACCAATGGAGAAACGCCAAACGATATAAGACAGGAAGGGCAGCATTGACAGGAACGGGCAATTAAGCATAAGGGATGGTTCAGACAGACGGATGAGCACATAAAACTGCGTTTCCGCCTACTCTTGAAGTTGTTTAAAGCCAATTGTTATAATGATAAAATTTTACCATTATAAGTATTGGTTGCAGTCACCTTAATTGATCTATTTATGAGCTAACCATAAATGATGAAAAGAACAAACAGATATATGAAGTCAAATTATTACATAACAAAAATCCAAGACAACATAGGTCAGCATATGCATATTTAAAGAAAACGTATGACACACATAGAAAGAAGAGGGGAAATATTTACTAAAAACGGAAACATCATGAAGTACTATTTAAAAGCTTGAAGCTAAAGCAAGTGCCCTCAAATGAGTAAGCGTTTTGTGCTACACACGTGTTACCCGTCGGGGTATCCTGTTAATGGTTGTTTTCCTTTACATATGTTTCTTTGATTTAATGACGTCAATGACATATTGCAAAGTGAGGACAATTAAATCCGAAAAAAATACTTACTACTCTAGTGAATGGCTGCTACCAATTTGTTGACGCTTAAGGCAGTTCTCGGATTGCCCGCACAAATCGTTTCTAATGTTAGTTTGATGTTTTGACAATTTTACCTCACAGTCACAGAGAGCGGAAGCGAGAAGTGTTATCCGCACGAGTTATTTCCCTTTATTAAATAAACTGGTAATTTCGTCTGTGATACGCTTCTGCGCCCTACAACACACAGCGTATAAATAGAGTGCACAACCCTGGCGGAAAAAAGCGAGAGAATCAGTCTAGAAAAAAAGGTCAGAAACTATGCTGTCGATAACGAAGACAATCACCATGCATCGCAAATATGAAAATATGCCTCTGCCTCTAAGGTGAAACGCGGGATAAATCGTAAGAAAATCCATCACAGCGCAACACTTATGTAACAGAAGACATTATGGATGCATGTTTACCTTATGTTTATGGTTTGTTATTCGTGCTCATTTTAAGAAACAAATTCGGTTCTGTCGTTCGTAAGCCATTATCAACAAGTCGACAAGGAAAAGAAACATGTTTTTTATGCAATTTTCTGCAATTATGAGATTTATCTTAATATCTCGATGATCAACGTTACTATAATTCATTATTTTTTAAAGAAGTTAGTTCTGAACTTACATTTGAATGCTTTTAAAAGAAATCGTTCCTTGATTTTTGGAGAAATCTTTTTTATAGTATATTTTTCATATGTTTTGGTCAGTATTATTCATTTTTCTCATTTTCTCAGACTTCGGTCTGCTTTAGGAAGTTTTATGGCCGCCATCATGATACAATGGGGGATTTGACAAGTTTGTTTCTGATATAATTACAGACATAATCCCTACCAGTCATTAATGTGGCTTCATACTTGCCTGTATTCTAAATGTGTGTGCTTGGCTGATATACATTTCGGTTTTCGTATTTTGGCAACACCCTTTATTAATTGTTAGTAAGTCAATCAGTCATTCAATCCAAAGTCAGTCAGTCAGTCTGTCTGTCTTTGATTATATATACTATTTTATTAATATATTTATATAACAAGTAAATTGCACAGTAAAAAGGGGTGAGTTTACTCCTCGTAACCCTATTTGTTACCGCTCTGCTTTAATGATAATGCTGCTACTACTATTCCTCTCCTGTTAATGATTTTTCTTCTTTGCTCTTTCGTCACCGTAACTATGACTTTTTCTTATGGATACTTTTAACTTTTGCTCCTTTTTAAATAGTGGAATAGGTTACCATACACCGGAATGACACGAAGGCATACCTGGTGGTGCTTCTAGTTTTTTTTAATAGAAGTTCGTGATTTTCCCATTGTTGGTTAATAAACGTATATTTTAGTGTGTGTTTCCAACATTTGTTTGCAATAACTTCAAAGACATTAGATATTCAATATTAAAATTTGAGTCAAAAACATTGAGATAACAGTTTTCGAAGGTAGTCAAAATAGTTTCCCTGTTATAGACACCTTATCGCGGTAGTGGTAGGTAGGTTTGTGCGTCTCGATGACCCGGAGAGCTATGCTGGCTGGAACTTGTGTTTCTGGTAGGGTCACCCAAGTCATATAGGTTGAAGGGTAGATCCCAGACAAAGATTGCACGTCTTTCGGAGGTGACGCAAAACTGGTGGTCCGTGTTCACGGATTTTTCACCCCCTGGCACGATAAAGATCATCATGTAAAGTTTGATAGAAGAGTAGGTGGAAACGCCATTGCATGGGCTCATCCTTCTTTGGCTCTTTGGCTCTGTAACTTTGATTTACAGAAGTCTTGTTTATTCAAAATGAATTCTTCTCTTGCGTCCATTAATGACAGCAGCTTTTTAGCAAGTTCTGGGGTTTGCGACGGGGTAATACACAGTGTTTTGGTTCCTTCCTCTTATAAATATCATATTTATCGGAGGCATGGTTCAGGTTGCATTTTTGTATTCTGAGCTATCTATATTCCTTTCGTTTCACATTCTTGTCGCCGCTTCTCTTTCTGTTCTATCTTTTGGTTTTTCTCCTTTTGTCTTTTGTCACAATATCAGTGACAGTGTCTGGACGTGACGTTAAGCCCTAGTTAAACAAACAAAGTATTCAAAATAGTTTTCTGATGTGAGGGTCTTGTACGAGTTTTAACCTTGTAACCATGGCAAATATAAGAAAATGGGAAAACGAACAAAGACGAAAAACAACCTGTTTAACTGAAATCGAAAAACCAAGACAATATTATGAAGCCGTAAGTCCACGGACATTGGCAAACAATAAGAAAACATCGGATGCACACGCAAAAAATTACCAAATATACATTTATTAACTAAAAATGAAAAAAATCACGAACATGTTAAGCGTTTCCTGCCACACCTGCGTCACCCGCCTCGATGCTTTCGTGTCATTCCGGTGTATGGTAACCTTTCCTCTGTTTAAAAAGGAAACATGTGTCACCATAACAATAAGTCACAGTTATAGTGACGAAAGAGCATAGGAGAAAAACCAATAGCAGTAGAGGAATAGAAAAAGCAACATTATCATTAAAGCAGAGCGGTAAAGATAGGGCGACGAGGAGTACACTCCCC
>JAUMGZ010012495.1:0-10148 GCA_032359645.1 Pododesmus macrochisma | reverse complement strand
CGTCACAGAACCAGCAGAACCAAACGTCACAGAACCAGCAGAACCAAACGTCACAGAACCAGCAGAACCAAACGTCACAGAACTAGCAGAACCACACGTCACAGAACCAGCAGAACCAAACATCCCAGAACCAACAGAACCAAACGTCGCAGAACCAGAGGGAACTGAACCACAAATGCCCTTTCCAATAAGAAGGGAATTTAATAAAAGGGTATATTCTCTATATAATTGAATATACCACATACAATTGATAATTCTGATGACTTTTATACAGTAAACTCAAGCATTTAACTAAAGGGTGAATCCAACTCTACAAGCTGTAGTTATGCTAATAACACTGGGTTATAGATATGATACGATTCCAATATAATGATGCTTTAGGAGTTTTTCTCCCTAAGAACAAATACAAACATGCACAAATAAGGAAACCATTTATTGGTCATAACACTAACAGTGATATTGCATGTCAATTTCACATAATTAATAGTTTAATTTCAAGACTTGGTGATAATTTTTTGTTAGAATATGGAAACAGAATAATTTTAATTTATGTATATATTGTTATGTATTGTGTATTTATAAATGAACGGTTTTATTAGAATTGAAAAAATCAACTTGTAGAGCGCAAATAAATTTTATAAATACATGTGTCTGCTTTGTAACTGATTTAGATGGATGTTTATAAAAAAAGTAACCTATATGTAACCATTCCAAAATATTACCTTCTAAATTTATTTTTTATAAATATATGTGCCTGCTTTGTAACTGATTTGAATGGTTGTGTAAGGAAAGTAACCTATATGTAACCATTTCAAAATATCACCATGGCATCACTATTTATTTTTTTTATAAATACATGTGCCTGCTTTGTAAATGATTTAGATAGTTGTGTAAGGAAAGTAATTATGTAACCTATATGTAATCATTTCAAAATATCACCATCAGTATTTGGTTTTTTATAAATACACATGCCTGCTTTGTAACTGATTTAGATGGATGTGTAAGGAAAGTGACCTATATGTAACCATTTCAAAATATCACCATCAACCATTTATACAATTCACATTAAAAATGAAGACTACATATTATTTGTTTGAGAAAAACACCTTTTACATTTAAAACTCTGACATATGTAGTGATATGTTAACAAAAAGTTATGCTCTTTTTTCTTGCCATATCTATTGACCAAAGGTTTAAGGTGGACTTTTCTCATACAAATCCCGTCCGTCGTCTGTCCATCATAAACTTTCACATTTTTGACTTCTTCCCCTAAACCACTGGACCAATTTCATCCATTCTTGGTACGAAGTATTCCCAGGGGAAGGGGGCTCATTTATTCAAATGAAGTGGCCAGGCCCCCAAGGGCGTCACTAGGGGGCAAAAAGTGGGGAAATTTGAGCCAACTTTGTTCTAGTAAAAATTTACTTATAGGCTTATTAAATCTAAATGGACATTAAGGCCCAATTGGCCTCTTGTTAACAGAGATCTAATACAACTTCTACTCCTGAAGTACTAAACTGATTTAAAATGACATTTGCTACAACCTATCCACGTCACATCATGTAAGGTGCAGAATCTTTATAGTTAATAAATGTTAGTTACTTCCCCTTATTACAAATGTATGGCCCTTTATAAAAAAAGTAGCCTTTCTACACTTACTTCTCCCAAACTACTGAACTGATTTAAACGACACTTGCTACAATTCAATTTCCACAACAGAGTTGTATGATCTTTAACATATTTGAGTTAGTTTCCCCCTTTTTTTTTAGATTTATGGCCCTTTCTAAAATAAAATTGTACATATACTCCAAAACTACTGATTCAAACAGCACTTGCTGAAATTTATCAAATTTTAGTAACTTCCCTTGTCAGTCAATCTGGTCTAAAGGTCTAAGGTGGCCTCATTCAAATCCGTCGTCCATCCGTCGTAAACTTTTCACATATTCGACTTCTTCTCCTAAACCACTGGACCAATTTAACTAAAAACTGGTAGGAAGTATCCCTTGGGGTAAGGGATTCAGATTTCAGAATGAAGGGACTGGGTCCCCAGGGGAGCCACTAGGGGTCCAAAAGGTAGAAAATTTGACAAAACTTCAAAAATCTTCTAATAAACTAGAAGGCCTAGAGCTTAATGTTTTGTTATGAAGTAACTTTAAGGCATGAAATACCAAGTTTGTTCAAAATGTGACCCTGGGATCAAACATATGTTATGCTTTTTGGGATCCAAGTTCAACAGTATAGCAAATATGTTTAAAATAACATATTTGACTTTTGTCGAAAGCAACTGTACCAATTTCATCGAAACTGGGAAGAAGTCATACCTTAGGGAAGGGATTCAGATTTGTTCAAATGAAGGGACTGGATCTCCAGGGGCGCCACTTTAGGGTCCAAAAGGGGGACAATTTGACAAAATTTCAAAAATTATTTTGCAATAAACTAGAAGGCATAGAACTTTATGCTTTGGTATGTAATAACTTTAGGGCATTGAGAACTAAGTTTGTTTAAAGCATGACCCTTGGGTCAAACATAGGTTACATATTTTAGAGTCAAAGTTCAACACTTTATATATGGTATATGTTAACGTTTTCTTATTTTCGACGTCTTGTCAAAAAGAACTGGACCAATTTCACCAAAACTTGAAAGAAGTCATCCCTAGGGTATGCGGGTTCAGATTTGTTCAAATGATGGGACTCAACACCCAGAGGATGCCACTTTAGGGGCAATAATTGGTAAAATTTTACTTTAGGGAATAAAGAACCAAGGTCGTTCAAGGCGTTACCCTGGGGTAAAAAAGGTTACGCATGTTGAGGTCAAAGTTCAACACTATAAATATCGCAAATATTATACTTTTTCACATTTTCTACTTCTTGTCCAACACTATATTGACCAATTTTACCAAAACTTTTGTAGATGTCATCCTTAGGGGAAGGGGTTCAGATTTGTTCAAGGGACGGGTCACTAGGGGCCTAAATGGGGAAAATTTGATAACATTTCAAAAATCGTCTTATAAACTAGAAGGCCTAGTGCTTGTTACAAATCAACTTTTACCCTAAGTTTAAAAGTTTTCAAATGCCAAATATTTACATAAAGGCTCATTTAATCCAGATGGACGTTAAGGATCAAAGGGCCTCTTGTTAATAGACTTAAGTAATTGCCCATTGTTAAAAAAATCTAGTAAAATCTTCTAGACCTTAATTACTGCACTGATTTAAATTGTACTTGGTATCACTTATTCCTTCAACCTGCAGATGCTCATAATCAATATAAATTTCAGTTTTATCCCTTAATTTACAAAAGTATGGCCCCTGGCTGTTTTTATAGGAGTTATGTCCCTTTCACAAAATTATTTACAAACACAACTCCTACAGTTTTAATCCAAATTCGGTTAAACTGACCTATTCACAACACTCTTAAGTTGACCTAAGCTTATGTTTGTGATTCTGCTATTTCATGGAAGCTACAAAATAAGTGTTAGAATAACTGTTGTCATGAAATATAGAAATTGGTGGAAGGGGGTCTTAGCGAGGTTTATATATATATTAGTCAGCAATCCTGGAGAAAGTTCTTGTTTTTGTTAGATTATGCAATGAACAAGGTTAAAAGCTTCAAAAACAAATGTGAAGAAGTGGACCTTTGTAAAACTCATTTCCTTGTTTTTGAGGATGTGAATAATGACATGAGTTTTACACAGAATATGACTTTTTCTCACTATTAAACTGAATGTATTGTGGTATGAAGCTATTTGTGTTATCTGTTCTATTTTACTGACATTAAATGAAAGGAAGACATTGTCCAGAACATTCATCATTCATTAAACTAAAATAAATGGGCGGGTATAGCTTTGGATGATGATATAGGATTCCAGATTTAGGTAACGTTACTTTGTTGTGACCTACATGTTGACCTTGTTAGCACGTGATAGGTTAACTTGTTGCACGTATTGTTTTCATCACTCTAAAAAATATTAATGCAGGATCATAAATGACTTGCTACCTGGATGTTGATTTTAAACAAAACCTCACCATCAATAATACAATTCTGTGCACCTTGCTGATGAACATATGATACTAAATTCCATTTAAGGTGCTTCTCATATATGTAACTTAGTAATTACTAGCAACCTTAAAAAACAAACACAAATAGGATTCAATTCATTAAGATCTAGGGTCAAAACTTTAAGCAATTCACAAATGCTTTAATAATCCGTGATTATAATACTATTGGTTTCATTTAATTCTTTTGTGAAAGTTGATTAAAATCTGAAGCAGTCTTCTATCTATTTGGTTTTAGATTCTCATTCTGATGCCTTTCGGTGATCAGAGTTCCTTGCAGCCTTTATGGACAGTAGTTCAAAAGTAAATTTAACATTCATTTGATACTGATCTCAAACGTTTGAAGGAAACATGGGTGAAATGTCCGATGGAATCTTACAACATGCGAACAATGTACATAAAGGACTTTCTAATAATGTACTTATTTTTGGTATTGATATTACTACCCACAGTCAACAAGGATTGAGCTTTCAAGTCAGCATGCAACGATCTAAAAGTGGCAATGGTAATCAAGAAGATTTGAGTGACTGTGATGTCGATTTAGAAGTAGACAGTGTTCCATTACCTCCAAGAGGTAGCCGACAACAAACTCAATTAATGGTAAACTATGATGAAAATGGTCCCTCGTTCCCTTATCTCAATTCTAGAGGACCCACTGCAGGTCAGCATTCAATTAGTTCATTTCAAAGACATACTGGGGGTGGCCCACAAACGGGTAGTATGTTAGATGGTAATTCTGTTGGACCAAATCCTGATATTGCTTTATTAGTGCAGAGGGCTGATAAGGAAGTATTGCCAGAAAGTATTGACAAAGAATTGAATCTAGTGCCACAGACAATACTATACCCCATTCTAAGTAGCACAGAGGAAGAAGAGGAACGTGATACCAGTCGAAATTTGCAGACACAGAGTTCTATCCATTCTCTTGATGAACCAACATTTGAAGATTTTGTTCCAATATCAATTCCAAATAAGATTTTATCAAAAAAAGAATCGGTTGTGTCATTAGAGTTCCTCAACTCAGTCTGGTCAAGTCTTGAACACGATGATTCTCACAAAGACAAAAACCACACAAAAATTGAAGAATCAGGTGTTGAAAATACACAGAAGCTCAAACTTCAAGACAGAGCACTGATTGATTCTTCTTCTAAAGATTCTTTCTCTCCATGTGACTCAGACTTGGACCATTATGACAATGTTTTAATTAAGGAAGATACACAGCCGCTTCTGCCGAAGACAATGCCACCATCCATCCACAAGTTTACCGGTAGTTTGGTTGACATAAACAAAATTGATGACAGCCAGATGAGTGTTGATCTGCCTCCTACCAAGACAAAAATGAATTCAGAAAAGCCCCTGGAGAGTACCAGACATTTGTATGAAAACTTGACTACAAATCCAATTTATGAGGGCAGATGGATAGGGGATCAAGAAGAACAAGGTCCAAGTATTGGGGAAACTTTTCAAGACAATATGCTTGGGCAGACAGGAAAGCCAATAAATGACATACAGAGTCATGGTAATAACAATTATGAACAGACGTTTGAGAGTATGGCAGAAAATATCATGTTGCCAAATACGTATGAGCATGAAGTGCAGTATAGACAATCTCAGTCTGAGAACAACAGTTTTAAATCTGGCCAAGATTTTAGTAATCAAACTGTTTACCATCATCGCCACCATCAGAGTCAGTTCAATCATCCCTTTCATCAAAACCATGAACATCACCATGAACACACTAATGGCTATTATGGAGACAAACACAGTAGCAATGGACACAGTCATAGTGGTCCTAGACAGACTGGATTGTGGAATTGGAAAAAGACCAGTAAAAGGCAAAAACCTATGCCCATATATAAAGTAGCAGGAAAAGTAGGTATGTATAAGTCTTATTCAAAATATATAATCCATGAATATTATACATGCATGACATGTACACTTGAAATGGTGTACATGTATGAGTAACTTAGTATGGGATTTATACAAACATCTGTTTCGCATTCTTACAAAATGGTGGTTGAGGAAAATTAGTTGCATTTTACTGACCTGTTTTGACATGATTCATATAACTTGACATGTAATTTTAGATAAATAGAACAAATCGGATGCAGAACAATGACAAACCCTTAATGAATTCACTATATTTGTAATCTATTGATCTAGAAAATGAACATGAATACGAATATACAGAGCAAAGGCATCATCAAATAATCAATCATTGTAACAATATAAAAAACCAACAACAACTCTTGAATTTATCCATGCAAACTAACATTGTCAATTGCCAAGGATATAGACAGATGGTGCAGTAAATATAGCAGTAACTGAGAAATGTGTACATTTATACATTAAATTAAAGGACATGTACTGGTATACATAAAATTAAATTTTGAAAGGTATGAGGTTGTGTATTTTGACAGTGAATTTTGGTTTTACAGGAGGCTGTGGTTCCTGCGCTTATTGCAAGACAGCAAAGATGGAGAATAAGCTACAGGAATTGGCTGCCAGCTCTGGCTACATCATACAAGATGTCTTGCCTGATGGCAATTGTATGTTCCACTCCATCATAGATCAACTAAGAATGCAAGGAGATTTGTCAACAACTGTCGATAAACTTCGGAGGGATGCTGTTGAGTACCTTAAGAATAACCCCTATGTTGAGGATGGTACTCACATGGAGGTATTCCTTAGTGCAGAGACCTGGGACAGATACCTTACACGGATGGGTCGAGATGGAGAATGGGGTGATGAGATAGTTTTAAGGTATCAATCACAATTCTCAGATTAATTAAGGATGGCAAGATGACATTGTAACTGTAGCAATTTCATGTTATGACAAACATGCACTAAAATAATTACTTTGATTACAAATCTCGCACAAAGAAAATAATAAATGTAAATCAATGCCTTTACTTTGATGTCAGATAAAGATAGATACTAAATAATAAGCTACAAAAGATGTATGAGAACGGATGAGAACTATTCTTAGGTGATTGTTTAACTGTACAAGTATTATAGTCGAACTACATTTGATAATCTATAAATAGTTTCGGTCAAAATTGAAAAGCAATATGGTAGAAAACTTGAGTGATTAGAGGAGTTGAGCACTGCAGGTTTTCAAAGTGTAGAGACCATCATGATAATACATTGTATATGCAGTCAGGTACATTTGTACTTAACAATGTAACATGGTTCCAATTTTAAATTTGATAAGTTGTTTCCTTTATCTAGAGGTGTAGCCGAGGTTACTAGAAGGAATATATGTATTATCAGTGCTATCCAAGGGGGGCAACACAATCACACCATGATTCAACCAAGTCAGTTAAAGGATTTAGAAAAAAGAAAAACAGAAAGTGACCAATCAGAAGAGATGTTTGCTGATTCAAAGAAATCTCCGTCCGAGTCTGACAAATCGAAAGACATTATTCTAGGTCATATGAATGATTCCCACTATGTGAGTCTGAGATCATTGGACTGGAAAGACACCTGGTATAAAAGTAAGTATCAAAATGCAACAGCAACGGTCACTGTAAACTATGAAGAGATATATAAAGAGATTGAATAGGGATAAAAATAATCAACTATACATTAAACAGAACACTAATTAAATAATAAGCAAGTTATACGATGGAGCCTCGTTTATTCTGTCTTCGTTCTGGTTTCCTTGTGATCCGACCTGAAATATTTGGGAACAGATTACCCTATCATTATTTCGCCCCGTTTATCTTGTTCCGTCCCTGACTGGCTGTTTCAGGAAAAAGATTTCCATTATACTGTATAGAAGTGACTTGTTAAACCGACAGGCAAAATAATCTCCTGACCATTATCAAATATATATCCTTCCTACATTGATTGACGTGATTTGCGGTCGAATCACATCCTCCTATTTAGTTTTGGTCCATCTGGACCAAAGGTCCAAGGTGGACTTTCTTCATACACATCCCGTCTGTCATATGTTGTCGTCCTTTGTCATGCGTCCATCCGTCGTCGTCGTAAACTTTCACATTTTCGACTTCTTCTCCTTAACCACTGAATATATTTCATCCAAATTTGGTATATTTGTTAAAATAAAGGGGCTCGGGCGCCACTAGGGGGAAAAAGGAGAAAAATTTACAAAAGTTTAAACAAATCTTCTTCTTATAATCTAAAAGGCCTAGAGCCTAATGCTCTTGTATGTAGTAACTTTTGGGCATGGAAAACAAAGTTTGTCCAAGGCATGACCCTTGGGTCAAAAGTACGTTACACGTTTTGGGATCAAATTTCAGCACTATGGCATATATGTTAACTTTTCACATTTTTGACTTCTAGTCTAAAACTACTGAACCAATTTCATCCAAACTTCGCAAAAGGTATCCCTGGGGGAAGGGGGTTCATATTCGTTCAAATAATAGGCTCGGCCTCCAGGGGCACCCATAGAGGGGCCGAATGGGGAACTGTTGTCAAATTTAAATAATCTTATAATCTAGATGGTCTACAGCTTAATGTTTTGGTATGTAGTAACTTCAGGGCACGGAGAACCAACATTGTTCCAGGTGTGTCTCAGGGTCAAATAAAGATTACAATTTCGGGGTCAAAGTTTGACACTGAATATTGTAAACGTACTTATTTTAGCGATTTAACGTTGCAATTGAGAGCGCTAAATTATGTACAGCGCTAATATTTCTGAAACAGAACTGACGTTAATTATAAATTACCAGCATTCCGGAATTCACTGTCATTTAAAACCGTTATCATGGTTAGATCGATACACAACTTATCACATCAACCAATTGCCAGACCTGTCTTTTAATGATATGCGTAAAAAAAGCATAGATAAGACCTGAAATAACCTAAATTCAATAATGGACTGATATAATATGAAATCACAATAACTGCTCTACACAAAAACAGTGTATTTTTATCGTAGCATAGAATAGAACAAAAACAGTAATTATTGTATGTATACATGTATTGTAACGAAAACTTCATACAGCCTTTTTGTAGTGTTTTAATGTAATTTCACTAAGAATGATTTGTTTGCACAATGTTGAATTAATTACCAGCACCCCGGGCATTCGATGTCATTTAAAACCGTTCTACCGTTACAGCAATATAGTGCAATAGATATTAGTGTATACTTCACACCTCAGACAATAGTGTTTGCCATGTACTAAATCACATAATCCACGGCTTCACTTATTGACGTGGATCGGTGAACTCCATTGTCTGGGCAAAATCAATTCACATTAGCCAATGAAATGGACATTTAAATGGACAAAAACAAAAGAAAAACATGAATAATCAAAAAGATATACAAAACATAAATTTGAAATGAAACAATGGTATAATTTAATAAAACAAAAATCAAATTAAAACTTGAATCAAACAGAAATAAAAATACAATCAGCCCACAAATTCCTGGGCTTAAATCTTGATGAACACTTGACATGGAAAAAGCATATAGATATGATAATAGAGCGGACAAATAAAAGGCTTAATTTACTTAGATATCTAACTGGTACTGACTGGGGTGCTGACAGATATCTTTTATTAACATTATATAAAACTCTTATACTGAGTATAATTGATTATGGTAGCCAAGTATACAATAGTGCCAGCAATACACAACTCAAAAGACTAGACTCAATACAATACAAATGCTTAAAATTATGCCTAAATGCAAGTACAGGCACTCCCCTCAGCTCACTGCAGGTAGAATCTGGTGAAGAACCACTACAAATACACAGAAATAAATTAATTGTACAATATGGGATAAAAATTTATAATATAAAGTCACCACACCCTACAGTTAGCTCCCTTGAACAAGATAACAGTTATGTCAACAACTCTAGGAAGTTAACACAAAACTTCAAATCATTTTATCTTACTTATAAAACACAACTTATGGATTTGGATGTAATAGATTTAAAACAACATGTCTGTGAAAACACACACTTGCCAATATGGAAAATAAAGATGCCAACAATATCAACTGAACTACGTCATAAAATTGAAAAGAATTTAAAACCAAATCAAATTAAAAATTTTGTTACAGACTTTATTCAAAATAAATGGTCTGATCATGAGAAAGTATTTACTGATGGATCTAAACATCCA